>PVIY010014591.1:0-56039 GCA_004026745.1 Myrmecophaga tridactyla
GATTTTGGCATTTATGCCAAACAGTGGAAATCGGCCACGAATGAGGCCTTCATTCCTATATAAATGGAACTGTACAGTATAGGATCTTTGGAGATCAGGTTTTTTTTTTACTCAATGCCCTTGAGATGCATCCAAGCTGTCACGTGTCTCAACAGTCTGTCCCTTTCCCTTGTGGGTCATCATTCCATGGTTAGGTCTTCCGATGCGGCCGCCTGAGGCAGCCCCCACACAACCACCATGGGGAAACCCTAACGGGGCAGGTGGCTCCTCAGATCAAGCGATTAACGATGAGCCTCCAGCTGCTACAGAAAGGTGCTTCTCAGAGCTCTTGCTATCTGCATTTCAGGTGAAAAAGCACACTTTTCTTTTCCATTTTTATATGGTCTCCAGCATGCTGCCTGAGACTGAAAAAGGGCAAATATTACCTGGAACTTCCTGACCAAGCAACAGGATATGAGTCAACCTTGTGGGCAGTAAAATTACAGGTGAGACATATTCTTGATACAAAAGAGGCATGTGCCTTGTAGTCTTCTTGGGCCAGGTGGGTGGAAAGTCCTTCTGTGGAACCCCAGGAATGCTTTGGAAAATACTTACTTCTGAAAGACTTTATAAACACTCTTTTAATACGTAAAAGCATTAGAGGAACTTTCCTGATGTGTCCTTGGGCATACTGATCTCTGAAAGACTGGAGCCAGTGCTTTTCTGCAAACAAACATTCCTTCCACCAAAGTGGTTGGTACATCTGGCACCCTAGGCAGTGAACTTATCATTTGATCCTTCCACAGCAAGGATAGGGTAGTTTGGGGCAGTATGTCCAACACAATGGGAATCCATCAGGAATGAGGTTCTCATTCAATAACCACTTTGATTTGCACAGTCCAGGGCACAGATGCCTGGTTAGCAGGGAGACGGTAATAAGCACAGATAAGAAAACGCAAGCTGGGCTGCCAGGAGCTGGGGGGTGGAGATGGACTGCTTAACGGGGAAAGGGTTCCCTTTTGGGGTGATAAAAATGTTCTGGAACTAGGCAGTGGTGATGGCTGCACAAAGTGAATGTACTAAATGTCACTAATGGTAAATTTTATGTTACGTTTACTCTACCATGCACGCATGCACGCACACAGAATAAAGCACATTGGTAGCCATGCTGCTTGCACTTGGAGCTGTGCCTATTTCTCGGTGGGGAAGGTACCGTGTCTGTGATACTTTCAGCATCATAGATCTTATTGTATTAAAACAACACCAATAACTCAATTCACTGGCAGCCCTAAGAAGTGTAGTCAATGATATGATACTATATATAGAAATACCTGAAGAATCTACAAGAAACCTATTAGAAATAATAAACAAATTCAGCAAAGTTGCAGGGTACAAGATTAATACATAAAAATCAGTGGTGCTTCTCTACATTGGCAAGGACCAAACCAAAAAGGAAATCAAGGAACAATTCCAATCACAACAACAACTAAAACATTGCCCTGGAATTTGTTTAACCTAGAAGTAAAAAAGTTGTATATGGATACAAATCGTTACAAAGAGAAATTAAAGAAGACGTAAATAAACGGAAAGATACTCTATGCTCATGGATAAAAGACTTATTATCATTAAGATGTCAATACTACCCAGACATCTTAATGTAGACAATTTAATGCCATCCCAATTAAACTTTCACATTCTTCTCTGCAGAAGTGGAAAAGCTAATCATTAAATTCATACGGAAGGGCAAAAGACTCTGAAGGTCAAAAACATTTTGAAAAAGAAGAACAAAGTTGGAGGATTCATACTTTCTGATTTCAAAACTATGGAATTCAAAACATGCAGTACTGGCATAAGGACAGATATGTAGACCAGGGAATCAAATTGAGAGCTCAGACATAAACCCACACATCTATTACTAATTAATTTTTGACAATGGGGAGAGTGTCTTCAATAAATGGTGCTGAGACACCTGGAGGTCAATATGCAAAAGAATGAAAATAAAAGTAGACTCTCCCACACTAAATACCATATACAAAAGTTAACTCAAAATGATCAATGATCTAAATATAAGAGCTAAAACCATAAAACTCTAAGAAGAAAATACAAGAAAGTATCTTTAGAACCAAAAGCCCAAGCAATACAATAAAAAATAAACTGGACTACATTAAAATTTTAAAAATTTAGGCATCAAAAGACTATCAAAAAAGTGAAAAGACAAAGTATAGAACAGGAAAAAATATTTAGAAATTATGTATCTGATGAGTTTAAGATCCAGACTATATAAAGAACTCCAACATTTTTAAAAAATGGGCAAAGGATTTGAATACACATTTCTCCAAAGAAGATACTACAAATGTCCAATAGGCACATGAAGATGCTCAACGTTATTAGCCATTAGGGAAATGCAAATCAAAACTGCGATGAGGGAAGGCAATGGTGGCTCAGTGGCAGAGTTCTTGCCTGCCATGCCAGAGACCCGGTTCAATTCCCAGTGCCTGAAAACAACAACAACAAAAAAGTGTGATGAGCTGTCACCTCACTCCTACCACAATGGCCATAAATAAAAAAAATAGAAAAGTGCAAAGGAGGAAGTGGAGAATCCGGACACTCATACCCATTAGTGGGAAGGTCAAATAATGCAGCAGCTGTGGAAAACAGTCTGCAGGTTCCTCAAAAGGTTAAGCATAGAAATGCCATTTGACTGGGCCATCCCACCTCTAGGTATATACACTGAAAACTGAAAGCAGGGACTCAAGATATCTGTACACCAATTTCATTGCAGCATTATGTTCACAGGATCCAAAAGATAGAGGCAATGCAAATGTCCATCAGCAAACAACTGGATAAACAAAACGTGGTTTATACAGACAACAAAATGTCATGCAGCCTTAAAAAGGATTGACGTTCTGATACATCCTATGAGATGGATGAACCATGAAAACATTATGTTGAATGAAACAAGTCAGATACAAAGGGATAGGTATTGTATGAGTCCACTTATATGAAACAGCTAGAATATGCAAATTCATAAGGACAGAAATCTAGGTTACCAGGAGTGGGAGAGGAGAGAGAGGGTTTCTGTTTGGAGCAATGGGAGAGTTTCTGGTAACGGACAGGGGTAAGGTAGCACAATATGCTGAGTGTGAGCATTCCCACTGAATGGTATGCTTGGGGATGGCTGAGGTAGGAAAGTCTGTTGTGTATACGTGTTTTCTTATTTTTCTTTTTTGGCATGGGCAGGCACAAGGAATCAAACCCGGGCCTTGAGCAGGGCAGGCGAGAACTCTGCCACTGAGCCACCGTGGCCTGCCCAGGTGTATATATGTTTCTACAAATAAAACAAAAACAGAAAGACTGAAGAGACAATGACAATTACATGCAATACATGAATTGGGTGGGATCAAGTAACGGAGAAAATGCCCGAAAGAACATTGGGATGTGTGAAAACACCGAAATACAGACTGCAGCTTCCTATCAATACGAAGCTTCGTGAAACTGCACTTAAGGTGGCTCCGTAACGTGAATATTCTTGCTCACAGGAAATGGCCATGGCAATATTAAGTATTGCAGGAACATGATACAACCAGCCTATTTTTAAATGCTCAGAAAATGGGTGAATGGATACATAAAATGATAAGTAAATATGGCTGCTAGATCTGGTGGGGGGGGACGGGTACGTTGGAATTCTCTGTATGGGTATGCATTGTTTTTGTAACTTTTGCAACTGACTGTTGTCTGAGGTTATTTCAAAATAAAAAGCCAAAAAAGCTGTTCACTTGGCACGGGCCCCAAGCTCTGCAGGGCAGGCCGGGGAAGGCAGAAAGGGCCTCTCCAAAGCAGCAGGACATAAAGGGCAGCCTGCACGGTCTCCTCCCTGTGTGACATGCCTGCATCTGGAGCACATCCTACAGCACATCATGGACAGTACCAGGCTCGTGTCCAGGCGTTGGACAAGGTCCCTCCACCACGGGATCTGCTGTTCGTAAAGCCTGCTTCCTGTATGACCCGTCTCCCCACCGGGAGCCCTTCCTGGGCACCGAGACGGACGGTGCTATCTCAGGCAGTTCTTGGGGTTAGCCCTCTTGCTCAGGACTCCCCATCAGCTTTGCCAAAACTTAACCTGCACAGGGATCTGCGACTCTTCCACCCAGCCCTCCTTTCTTCCTGCTGTCTTCCTCTGGGGGGAGCCCCTGCCTCCTCCAGCCTAGGGACTTCCTGCTCTGTCTGAAACACATGTGGAGGAACGGCCCAAGTGAGAGTCACTGGACATAAACCAGCAGTCAGTGAGAGGGCATCTTTCTCTTGGGCAGGGGCTCTCAAACAGGGACCCCTGCCCCCACACAGGGGACATCTGGCTGTGTTTGGAGCCATTTTTGGTTGTCACAACAGGTAGGGAGGGAGCTACTGGTGCTGAGCAGACAGAGGCCACAGCTCCTGCCGTGCACCCCACACTACTGGGTCGGCCCCCCAACAGCGTGCTCCTGCCTGCAGAGCTGGAGTGCTGGGTGCAGACACGCTGCTTTACACCTACCAGGCTATCACGAGGCAGGTATGGTGACTACTCCGCCTTATCAAGGTTGGAAACCAAGGTATCACCTGGCAAGTCAAAGTAACTTGCCTAAGCTGAGTGACCAGTAAAAAACCACAGTGCTCTGAGCCAGCCCACAGCTCCCAGAAGCGAGGACCATCCATTGGAGCACAATTTGTGCTGCTCAGCCTCAAAATCATGCCTAACACTTTTGCTCCCTTTATTTTTTTGAAGTCAATATTTTCTTTGTAGTCAGATATTAATGCAAAAAATATTATGTATTTTAAAATTATTTTATGTTTCCCCGACTTGAGTTTCTACATCGTAACAGTCTCTGGGAAGACCCAGAAACAAGGATTTAAGGGCAAGGAATAAAGGTGAGGAGCAGTAGGACAGTGCATTTTAATTTGGACAGACTGCAGCTCCAGGGGTCATTTGGCAATGTCTGGGACATTTCTGACTGTCATACTGGGGGAGGTGCTCCTGGCACCCACTGGGTGGAAGGCAGGGGTGTTGCTACCCATCCTGCAGCACACAGGACAGACCACATAGCCAGGAAGAACCCAGGCCTAAAGTCAATAGGGCTATGCTGGGAAGCCCTGGGCCCGGAGGAGAGCAAACTAGACAAGAGGTGAGGGGCGTGCCAGTGGGGAGGGCCTACAAGGCTGTTTCCCGAGGGGTCTGGGCAGCCAAGAGAGCGGAGGAGAGGTCAGTTTCATCCCAGGCGCCGTGAGGGCCACGAGGGGCCACATGGGCAGAGGCGACCGGGCAGTCCGGAGAAGGCCGTGTGACTGTGGAGTGTGTGGATGCAGGGACCGCCACGCTCCCAGCCACTTCATGAGCCACCAATGAAGGTGCCCAGTCAGTGCCTCCGGGACACCTAACACTGGTTACCTACGCTATAGCAAACTCCTTTAGGGATATCCTCAAAATGGCACAGGCATTTTCTGCTGAGGGAGGCCAAATCTATCACGTTCTGTAGATTTTAGTCCAGTCTCTCCTAATTTTGAGAGTGGCCATTTGAATTGCTTTGAGTTAAGAGGCAATAATCTAACAATGGTTTCCTGTAAGAGTAAGAGGATGGAGTTGGTAAAGAAAATGAAGGATAAAGTAGAAATCTGGAAAATTTGGATCTCTAGACATCTGTGGTCCCATGTGGCCAGATGGGGTATGGTAAGATGCTGAGCAGAAAAGAGTTATTTGCAGCAGGCCTGGGACAGCTGCCTTTTAGAAAGGCCAGTGTGCAAAGACGGCCCTCGGCTGGCATCTGGGAGCTTGGATTTTGCAAAGGTTCCCACCGTTCTGCGCCGACTGTGACTCACACTGTCTAAACTGCACTAAGATGTGGTTTATGCTGAACCCCAGCTTTCCTTCTTCTGACAGTCTGGAATTTTGGTATGTGCCAGGCAGAAAATGCCTATGTTACCAGCTTCCCATTAAAATGCTGGGTGCTGAGTCCCCATGAGCGTCCCTGGAGGACATTTCACATGCATTGTCACAACAGGTGGATGAAGGAGAGGACTGCTGAAGCTTGAGGCTGGTCTCCTCCAGACTTCACCCCATGTACCTCCTCCGTCTGCTGATCTCCCTTTACTGCCTTTCACTCTAAGAACTCTCAGCCATGAGTATGACCACCTGCTGCACGCTGGGAGCCTCACTGGAACCCGTGGATGGTCTTGGGGACCCCCAACAGAGTAGACCTCTTGGAGCACCACGATAAAGAGCCCAAACCAATGCTGTGGTTGGCACGCCATTCCATTTTCAAACTTTTAAGGAGGGGGGTGTTACAGGGGTTTGTATCTGACAAACCTTTACAGGTATGCTTACCGTGAAATGGTGTCCTTCTTACCAGCTGGACCCCATGGGCTCTGTCTTCTGAGTCTTCATGGTTACTCAAGGGACAGGTCATGGGGCTCTGAATTAGTATTTTGGGTTATAAAAAATTGATACTCACCTGAGTGAAAAGGAAACTGTTGCTTGGCTTCTCCTGTGTGGGCATCCCAAATTATTGTTGTCTGTGCTCCGGAAAAAAAGACAAAGTTAGTAACTATCCTTCTTGCAAGGATTTCTCTACAAAAATAAGTCGTATAAAAGGTAGTGAGTCCTTCTTCCTTTTACAGCAGTGCTAACCAAGGACTGAATGTGAGCTGTGCAGATCATTTAAAATTCTCTAGGAACATTACAAAGAAATAGATAAAATTAGTTTTGACATATTTTATTTTACTCTAATATATATAAAGTATTTTTGTCTCAATGTGCAATCAATGTAAAAATATTGAGATAACTGACGCTCTTTTCTTCTTTCCATCTTGTGTCTCTGAGATCCAGCGTGTTTCATGCGAAAATTGGGATGGAGCGCATTCCCCCTGCTGGTGGCTACTGACCTGGACTGAGGTCCCAGCTGATACTGGGCAAACCACCAAAATCGGTGGGAGTTTTCCCCTTTACCTAATTGTTGAAAAGCACTGAAAAAATCTGTAACAGATTTTCTAAAACGTCTTTCTGGCACTTTCCCAAATGAAAACATACAGAAACTGGTGCTTCCGACAACTGCCTTCATTCTCCTTCCATGGACTGCAGGGGCCAGACAGAACTGAGTGACCGGATGGCAGGGGTGGGGGTGGAGGAGTTGGCGGGAGGGGCACCTACTTATCAACCTGCCCAGGAGCAAAACAAGTGACCTCTGCCTCCAGGCAATTTCAGCAACAAAGGCAGTCCTGGTTTCCTGGGAAAGGCAGTGAACGTAGGAGGGTTCTCAGGGGAACAGCCAGAGAGGGAGGACCCAGCCCAGACTGCTATGAACTCTTCATGGGCTGGAATTTTCAATGTAATTAGAACCTTTGCTTCTCCCACTCAATGACACTTCAAAACATTTTGCTTTCACGAGAACTGGGCTTACTTTCTATTGACTGCAGAAATTTTTCCAAGGAAACACTCAGAGAAGTCAGGATCCTTAAGACTTAGCTCGTCTAAGTCTGGGGTCAGCTCTACCAATAAACAATCATTTTGTTGTTTGGTGGGGGCAACTTTTTCTTCAATTTTGCTACCCACAAACAAACCTGTCACTGCAGAGAATATTTATCTATTTGTATTTGATACATATATTACGTGTTTATAAACTTTCACAATTCTATGAGTTTTTTTTTTTTGGCATGGGCAGGCACCAGGAATCAAACCCAGGTCTATAGCATGGCAGGTGAGAATTCTGCCACTGATCCACCATTGCACCACATTCTATGATACAGTTTTTATAAACACTTCAGTAATTGCATCATTTAGTCAATGTTTATGTTAAAAATAGGATGGACAAAGAAAACATTAATTACACAAAAGATTTTGAGAACCTAAACTATCCTTTAGCCACTTTGGGTTAAGCATATATCAATACAAGCATCCCTATAAATTACATTTTTTCTCTAGGCATTGCTTTTGAGAATGTTACTATTATTCCTTCCAAGGCTAAGTGATAATAGTTGAGAATATATGACCCCATATAATTCCTAATGTGCATTTTCACCCATCATGCAGGTTATCACCTGATAAGAGTCGAAGCCTGTAATCAAGTAGAAAAAAACAAACCTTCCAGTCAGGAAGGAGAAGGGCACACAAAGCACTATTTAGAACTCTATGGAAGTCTTGATGATGTGACACCTGAATTCTAACTTCAGCCCCATTCTGTATTAGACAGATGTGTGTCCTTAGGTAAATTAGCAAGCCTCTCTGGGACTCTCCATTTCTCTTCTGCAAAAGAGGGAATCAATCACCTCAGCACCTGCCTCCTATCTGGGGAGCATGAATGGGTTAATGCAGACAGTAGGAATGTCTTCTTGGACTATTTTAAAAACTCACCCAGCAATTACTGATGACGTGCTTTGTGCACAACAAAAGTCCCGAGTATGTGTATTATTTGAGTTTAACATCTTGGAAAAGATTTGATTATAGTTAGAATAGACTGTTTAAGGTGTCAACCTACCAGAGCAGGCCAGCTTTTATTTGTTTTATACATTAGGGCTGTCAAGTTTGAACAAAGGACTCTTGGCTCCAAAGAGAGAGAGCTAAAGGATGAATAAATCACTGACCTGGAGGTTTACATCCTAGTGCCGGGGTCAGCAAACATTTCCTGTAAAGGGCTGGATAAAAAATACCTTTGGCTTTGTGGGCCAGTCTCTACAGCAACTACCCCACTCCTCCCTCATAGCATAGCAGCAGTCACAGAGAACAGTAAATGGATGGGCATAGCTGTGTGCCAATTAAACTTTATTTACAAAAACAAGTAATAGGCCAGGCGTGCATGACAGCAACCTCAGGCCCTCCCCAAACAGATAGGAGCATTACTGAGGGTTAACTATAAAAGTCTATTTTCACTTCCCCAAGAATGTGACGCTGGTTAGCGTTCAAGCCTACTATTTTACATTGATGTTTAGAACATGAATGAAAAGAAAGCAGTAATCTAAGAAGGCTTTCAAATTACTCAGAATTCATTATGGAAATGTAAAACTTTCTGGAACCTGAAACAACATAGAGTACTCAGGGATGACTTCTGGTTACAGAGACATACACTGATATGAAAGCACACAGTTTCTTTCACTTCTTGTTAACATTTCTTTTCCAAAGCAATGACTTGGGATTCCTACCAAGTTTTATGAATTTCACGATATACCGATTCATTCCAGGTCTTCAGCAGTATGATTCTGAGTTTGTCACTTTTTAACTGAGATTACTGAAAGTCAGAAAGGGTGGGACTTGCTAGAGTGGTGAGAACCAGAGCGGGGATGAAGCCCAGATCTCTCGACCTTTCCCCATGGTACTTCACCCAGTGAAGGCATTGGGGGGGGGGGGCAGGGGTATCTACAGCTCCTGGGAGTTAATGCCACCCCGCCCCAAGTCCAGAGCAGGTAAGCCCTGTGTCTACTCTGTGGGAGACATCACATCCACTGCACATGTCTGCATAACCCCTGCTCTCAGAGAAACCTGCGGTCTACAATGGGAATCAACAGCTCATCCAATTCAGAAGAAAGAAGCCTGGTGAGAGAAAACTGTGTTTGTTAGTAAAAGCACTCAGCGGGTGGGTGTTCATGGGATGCACTCTCCATGCCAGTTGGCTTCCTCAAGCATCTGATAAGTACAATTTGGAGAGTTTCCTCTCCCTGTTGCTGAACTACGTACCCAACAAAAAGGGAGCTTTGCATAACGGTGTGCGGAAGGGTACAATATAAAAAGATACGGTGCGTTCCATTGACAGTAAGATCACAACCATGACACATACAAATAAGTACATATTCTTTCGATATCTCAAGGGAAAGTAGGAAGCTTCAGAATTCAAAGAAACCATGGTGTTATCTAGAGAGATGTAGCTTAAGTAATACTCACTTTGTCTACACCAGCACTCAAAATGTAATTCCCCTTTTTGTTCCATTTCAAGGCAAAGATGGGGCCTTTATGTTGGCCTAAGGTGCTGGCCAGGTTACCTGTTAACAAACAACCACAAAACATGCTGACGTCAAGTCAGTGAATGTGGGCTGACTGCCAACAAAGCAAACTGCCGCCTGTGCACATGGCAGCAGGCAGCAGGGGCTCAGGACTTACCATCTTCCGTCCATATTCTTGCAAAACCATCATATGACCCAGTAGCCAATAGTGTTCCATCACTCTGGGGGCCAGAAAGAAACAGAAACCAGCAAAAGCAGCTTAGTAGTGGCAGTACTGACAAGGTGAGGTGAGTCTTTCAGGTTTCCCCAAGGCTAGATTCTTCTGAAGTCAGTGACTGTTGTAAAATGGCACATGTGACAGCTTTAGCTCACAGTGCTCTTGAATTAAAATGTAAAGCTTAAGTTTACCACAGTAGACAAGAAACAAAAGCATACCACAGGGAAAAGTGGGCACCAAAGATACATGGCAACCAGTTGTCACTCTTTGGTGTCTTATTAGTGACAATCAAAAAATGCCATATAGAAAATTACAAGACTTTTGAAAACACAAATACATCTTTAAAAATCTGTATGCATAGAGAGAAAAACAGAATTTGTGAGGAAATTTTAGAATTTGCCAAAACACTGTAAAGACCACTGGGGAAAACAAAAAAGGTGAGACATCTGGGTGTGTCCCCGGTATAAAGGCACACAATTACCCGAGGCTGAAAGTCAGGGAGGAAAGCCCTCTCTCCCTCCAGGCACATCAATCTCCCCAGCAGAACCCCCTCGGGGCTCCCTGTGGCAAGGTTTCCTCCACAGAACCTTGAGCTTCATCCTAAAAGGGCAGGGTAGAGATGGAAGGGGTGCGACTGCACTCCCCGCCGGCTGGGCAGCTCTCTGGAATAAGACCCCCAGGAAAACGCCATGGCAGAGGTGGAACTCCTCAGTGGGCCTGCTGGCAGATGTCACATATTTTTAGTGTCTGGTGGAGGTAGGTGGCTTACATTCCAGTCCAGCGAGGTCACGTCTTTATTACTAGGGACGTCGTGTCCCCCTTCTCGTATGCAGTGCCTCAGCACCAGCTGGGTGGAGCCCCCATTGCTGTTCTCGTTAAGGTTCCATATCCTTGCAGTGGAGTCTCCAGACCTGCAGAATAATGAAACAAGAACACTCGGCTCTGGGGCAGAAAGCTCAGCACCCCATGCTGTCTGGGTGGCCCGACATCTTTGGGATGTAGTCTTTCATCTTTTTTATCTCTCTCACTCACTCTTCCCGCCCCTCACTCCCTGCTTTGAGTAGTTATGAATAAATGGCTTTGCATCGCTCCCCGCCCCACTGGGAAAATGGCTTGGAACAATGATTTCTCCGTTGCTATGATACCGGGACACAGAGAAAAGGTGCAGCAGAACTTTTCAGTCTCTACATACACTGTGAGATGCTACAAACTAGGAAAGAGGTGAGGGCAGGCTCCCTAAGGCAGAACTTTAGAGAAGAGTGAATGGTGGGTATTTCAATCTACTCAATTTATTTTAACCGTTGTTCCTCCTGTTATTTGTTTATTTCTTATCCATATTTTTAATCATCTGTCCATACTGTAGATAGAAGGAGCATCAGACACAAGGTTTTCACAATCACACAGTCACACTGCAAAAGGTACGTCATTATACAGCCAACTTCAAGAAACATGGCTACTGGAACACAGCTTGTAACAGTGTAAACGTTATATTTTTATACAATCATCTGCAAGAATCAAGGCTGCTGTACCTGTACGTGTGCCTAAGACTCACCTCCGGAGGACCTGTGCTGTGCCACAGCTCAGATGTGGTCTCATTCTAAGCCCAACTCTGCAAATGAAATCACTGCCCTCCCCCCTATGCGGGACATGACATCCAGGGGTGAAAGTCTCCCTGGTGACATGGGAGATGATTCCCAGGGATGCATCCAGACCTGGCACCGGGGGAAATTCCATCCTGACCAAAAGGGGGAAAAGAAATTTAACTAATAAGGTATCTGTATCTAAGAGAGTTCAAATAGAGTCAAGAGGCTACTCTGGAGGTCACTAGTGTCCAATGAGAGGGAGAGGTAATAAGAGGCATGGCATGAATGAGTTTTTCTCTTTTCTTTCTTTTGCTGGAGAGATGCAAATGTTCTAAAAGTGATCATGGTGATAAATACACAACTGTGGGATGATACTGTGACCCACTGATTGTAACCATGTTAAGAATGTTTGTATGTTTGCTTGTTGTTTACTATAAAAATATTTAAAAAGAAGTGACTGGTGGGGATCCTCCAAACCCTGGGGTGTCCCTGACCTGACCTCCTTACCCGGAAGCCAGAAGGTCGCTGACAGGGTTCCAGGCACAGATGAACACCTCGGACTCATGGCCCCGGAGGACGGTGGCCTTGTTGGGGGGAATCTCAACATCCCCGTCTATCTCCATTGGTTTTGAATGATTATCTGTAGCAGGAAGCACGGAAAGACACATGGTTCATCAACAAAAAGAGCAAAGACTTCTCAGGGCACTTTTTATTTTAGATAAACATTAAACGCGATGTACTAAGTAACCTCATCTCTGCTAGTTTTAACTAAATCATGACTTTGGGACATTGAGGAACTGTGTATAACTTGGAGAATATTTCATGTTTATTTGACATGAAGGATAAAATGATTAATTATTTGTCGGCAAACTACAGCAAACAGGCAAAATCCAGCCTGCTGCTGGATGTTTCCATAAATAAAGTCTGACTGGCACCCAGCCACGCTCATTTGTTTACATATCGCCGGCGGCTGCTTGTGTGCCACAGCGACACTGCTGAGTAGTTGCCACAGAGACCTCTGGCCCACAAAGCCTAAATTATTTACTATCTGGCCCTTTACAAAAGAAGTTTGCCCTGACCTGCTTTATGCTAACAAAGAGCAGGGAGATAGTCTTAATTATCCAACAGCCAACAATGAGCAGTCGCGCTGTAGCTCGGAGAATAATCGGGTAAGTTCCACCTCATCCCTCCTGTAAAGGCATGCCGATGGAGAAGCTCTGAGGAAAGCACCTGCTTCCTTCTCAGTGGGAGGTAACCGACGACCACACTGCTTCTATTTCAACATTTAAAAAGAGCACCACAATGCGCTTCCTTTCCTACCACAACCATGGCAACAGGACAGATAAAGCCAATCCACACACCCAGAGCCTGTACCTATCACTCCCGGGAACTTCTCTGAGAGTTGGAACTTGTTCCTTGAGAGACGCACCCAGTGCTCCCAGTGGGGAAGGCGCTGCTCTCTGTGGGTTTCTCTGTTGGTTCCCTGCAGAGGCTTTGGGTGCTTTTGCACTGCGGAACACATTCCAGGAATGCATCGTTGACAATACCAAGCAACACTTAGTTGAGGGTGTGTATGTGTGAGAAACTTGGAGAGGGACCTGAATAGGTTAAACGGTGGCAAGCTGTCAATGCCTCCCTTAGAGGGTCTCAGCCCAGTCGGCAGAAGGCACCAGAAGAGAAGAAACGTGTTTCTCCAGGTGTGGTAGATTCTCCTGATGATGGTGAGAGAAGAGCTGGTGTCACTTGCCAGGCATGTAGTGTGGGGAGCTTCTAACTCCAGAGGAGGCGTGGAAGGAACCCACACATGCTTGTCAAAACGCAGCCACGCAGCCTCACCGGGCCGCAAACACAGCAGGTGCAAGCGGCTGGCTCTCAAGAGGGAGGCGGCGTAGCTGCTTGGGAATTTCAATCTGCACTGCGTTGGGGTCCAAGAGAAGCCAGCTAGGGAGAGGGCCAGTGGTCACCCCAAGGGCACAAGGGTGCACAGGGGCAAGCCCCCGGGGAGACAGGGTTAGTGTCCCAAGCCACTTTAGGACAGAGGGAGCAGGCAGAAGCAGAGGGAGCCAGCGGCCAGAGGTTTAGTCCAGGCAGGAAGAATGGAGAGAACCCGAACTTCTGGACCCACAAGTAAGGTTCAAGAAAGGGGCTCATAGTTATATAGCTCTGAGGATTTTGACCGAGAACCCCAGAACAGAGCCTTCTTGCCTGTTCTAGTGCTATACGGCCTTTCTGGCTTGGAAAGTTAGTAGGTGGAGGTGCACTGGGCCCGAGCAGTTTTAATATGTGCTCTTTGGGATATGAGTGTCCAGCTGCTTGGAAAAAAAATCTGGTACTTATCTTACTAGGCTCCCAAGCTTCCCCAAGTTCTTTCTGTCCTGCTAAGGACATCTTCATGAAATGACTGTGACCTCTTTCTTCCCATGCTCTTATCTCAGACAGTGCCTTCTTGGAAGTGCTCTATGGGGGTCAAATAATCAGACGTTCTTGTCCTGAGGAAGCAGGCAGAGCTCTAAGAGCAACCAGCATACGGGGGGCAGGGCGGGGTGAGGGCCAGTCCTGGAGCTGAGCTGGAAGGTCCCATTCTCTTGACAAGACATAACGTTCTGCCCAGGAGCCCCCTGCCCTAGGGTTCCCTCCGTATGTGGGATGCCCCCACTAGTAAACACCATCATTCTTTCTGAATGTTCCCGCCCCACCTCCCATCTTCAAGCACCCTCACATTCTCAGGACTCAAATGTTATTTCTTATGGGATCCAGTTAGTATGAGGCTTCAAAGCAGGATTGCTAGGCCCTGCAAACGACCAGCTCTGTAAGTACCATGGGTTGGGTCACTGATGGCAGAGAGAAGGCAGACTAAATGCCATCCTGGAAAACGGCCATTATTTCTCCCAAGTAGCAGTAAGAAAAAGATTCCCTAAAAGATTCAGAACAGAGTGTAACTCCAACCACCATGGTTTGGACTTAGCCTACTGAGAAGTGACAGCAGCAGAGAGGAGAGCCCTTTCTGCAGTAAGAAGTGAGCATGGTGAGGCTCTAAGCCAGGGGACAGGAAGCAGCAGGAGATGAAGCTGAAGTTGTAAGCCCTGGGAAGCTGTGCCAGGGAGGAGGCGGTGGGGCAGCCAGCCCCTCAGGGGTCACCACTTAGCCTGAAACACCAGCTCCAGGTCCCCAGCGAAATGCAAGCTCCCTGCACGCTGCCAGAAGGGGCTCGGTGGCACACCATTTCCACGCCTTCCTCTGTCAGGATCCACTTAGATGCCATGAGGATTGCTTAAGATTGAAAAGAAACCTGTTCAAATTTGTAAGTTTCTGTTTTTGCAGATGGAAAATTTTCTCAAAGCTCACCAGTTAAAAAAAATTTTCTGTGACCTGAGATTAAGAAAACAATGACGTTTATTTCTTCCTGTTTTAATGAACCACCTTAATTCGTGCAAACTCATGGGTTGTGTCCCATAGGAATGAGCAGTTAACAGATGACTTTTGCTGGAAAAAGCCACATGTTATCTATTCTTCTTTCCCTGCCCCACATTTCGGAACTTCGCTGAGAGCGATTACAGAGCTCATTATGGGAGTTCTTTCCATTTTATGCTGCAGAAGATGGTCTTTTACATGAGCCCCTCGTATGACTGTACTATGGCATATTTGGATTTTCTGTTCAATGCTAGATCTGATTCTCCAGTCAGAAAGTGAATTCAAGAATTCATCTGTGTGCACAGGGGTTGGTAACCTGCCACGGGGTGAGGCCGTGGGCTCCAGTCTCTTCTGACTGGCCGGCTGGCCCACTGGTAGGCTGGGGGACCACGGAGGCAGGGCTGGGGGCTTAAGGCCATCTCACCTCTCAAGGTCTGCATTGCTCGGCAGTTTTGAAGGAAGGAATTGTCAAACAAGAAAGGACACAGGTACTCACACACAAACATACAAACTCAGGTGCATGCAATCACACACATGCACACGTGCACACTCACAAACACATATACACATTTAAAACCCCGAAGCAGGCTTTCCTTGAGTTTAAAGGAGTATGTCAAAGTAGAGACAAGCTCTTTGGGTAAAACTCCTGATTCTCTGCTTATTTGCCACAATCTTTTGGGCAATCACCTAAGAGGGATAAAACTCCTACGATCTGGTAAGAGCAAGTAAGTTGGTACTCAGAATCTGGGACTTAGTGCTCACCCTGTAACCATGATCCTGACAAATTATACTGTACTTGGGGTGGTGACCCTTAGTACAGTAGTAGGGTAACAGGACTGAAGGCCTCCCTCAAATGATAAGGGTTTTTTGTTTATGTCAGACAGTAATCCTCTAGTACCTCCCATTTTTATACTAAACAGTTAACAGGGGTTCCTAAAATTGATAGGAGAGCCAAGAACATTGTGTCTAAAGATGAAGATGACAAGAAAGGAACCTGTAGTTATCCCAAGCAGAATGTAGAAGGTCATCGGTCAAGAAATTTACAGCAAGCAGATCTTTACCCAGAAGTGCAGCAAACTACCAGACTGTAGCACTTACTTATCGCGTGTGCCCCGTTCTCGTCCCCATTCACTGCGGCCTCTCCGTTCTTTGGTGGATTTTGCTGGGACACAGCTGCTGGGGGTGTCGCCGCCACCGCCGCTGTTGCTGCTGCTGCCGCCGCCGCTGCAGCACTGGCTTGCTGCTGAGCTAGCTTCTCTCTGAATGCCTGCTGCCGTGTCTGCACCACGTCGGGCATCACGGCGTCAATCAGGGAAAGGGACTCTATAGGGCGGCCGTCAAAGACTGTGCCATCCTAGGAAAGGAAGTGGAGTACGAGTGTCAGCTCACACGGGAGGGTATCCCCTAGACTAAGCCTCTGCAGACAGGAGCTAGAGTGGCATGGAGGGAACAAGAGTTACATTCAGCATCCAGGAATGTGAAGGTAGAGGGCTGTACAGAGATTCCATGGCGAGCCACGGGAGGGGGTGACGGCGAGAAGACGAGGATGGAAGAAGCAGGTGTGCTGACCTCAGTGGGGAAACGCAGTATCTGGTTTCCACAAGAAATCTCAAAATGAACCATAAGAACGGCACTAAGGGGTTCAACTTCATTCCATGACCGAAACATGCCATCCCTGGGTTCTCACTTGAAGGTGATACTGTCCCATTGTGGCCCTGTCTGGAGACATTTTTGGTTGACAACTGGGGCTGGAGAGATGCTGGCATCTAGCGGGTGGAGGCCAGGCTGGTGCTCCAGGTCCCATATGGCACAGGAAGCACTCTATCGCAGAGCATCAGCCAGACCCAAATGTCAAGGTCAGGTTGGGAAACCCTGACCTGATGCTACGGCAACAGAGGAAAAATCTCTGTCAATCACTATACTTGTTATATGGGAGAGGCAACTCTTGAAAACTATCAAGACCAGTGAAAAGATTCCTGCGCCATTCAGGAGCTGATTCCTAGTACCTCTGCTGCAACTTGAAGTGAACTCCTGGGTTTAGAGAGCAGACTAAATGCTGCCAGCTCACCAGTGCCAGTGACACCTTTTAGCTCAGGCTCATACTTTTTGATGCTTCCTTTGATTCTCTGGTTTGCATCTACAATTTTAAAAAGTCTACACACACACTTTTAGATACTAGAGGAAGTGCTTTCTTGATGAAGCGCTCTGAATGTTAGAGGCCCAGGAACCCCAACATCTCAGGCTGCCCTTGGCAGGTGGGTAAAACATGTTCTTCTATGTTCTGAATTCAAAGTAGCTCTGAAATTAGGGAAAACTGAAAGATAGGCATTAGCTCACTCTCTAAATGAACTAATGGTCCAGCTCATTTCTCCTTACAGTACAATACTGACAATAAGAAAACGATGGAGAAGCCATAAGGAAATGTGCGAAGAAACAGCCAGTGAGTGCCTCAGCCAGCCTCCTGCCTCCCTTGCTCCCACAGGCCTCTCCTTCCACATCCACAGCCCAATGCTTGGCCACCTCACCAAAGGTACTAGCTGCCCTAAAATAGCATACCGCCTCACTTCCTAAGTATTGGAGATCTAAGTGATCAATGAGATGGGCTTTCATTCACCTCTAGACCTGCTGGACTCTGAAACGCTGAGGAAGAGAAGTTATGAGGGCTGCCTGACAGAGAAAAGAGAAAGAAATTTGTGAGAAGAAAATCAAACTGCAGTGGAGGAAGACTGGAGAGCTGGCAGGGCCTCAGGGCTCTGTGCTCGTGACCACACCCGATGGTCTCCTGGAAAAAGAGACCAGACCAGGCCTGAAGGAGGTGGGAGAAGGCTCTGGAGCATGCAACGTCCAGAAGGCAAGAGGAGCTGCGTGCTCACAAGGAGGGAAGCGCACAGGACAGGCAGAAACATGGGTGTTTTATACATGTGTGCACCTGTGTACACATGTATACAGAGAAAAACACATGACAGAAAACATAATACATTACTTTTAGAATTTTCTTAAAGTGTTTCTTAAGAAAGAGAAAATGGGGTAAACGGTGTGACCAAGAGAGGCTTGCTGGACTGGAGCAGCTGAAAGGAGAGGGGGTGGAGGAAACCACGGGAGGATCAGGGGGAGATGGACTGAGGGCATTTGGGGGGGTGGGCAGCATGGGCAATGAGCAGCTGACAGCATCAGCCACGGGGGACGCATCATCAGAGGGGAGCCCAGAGAAGGCTCAGGCAGAGGGACTGGGTAAATGGAGGAAGAAGAAGAGGCAGAAGAAAAAACGGGGAACAAAAAATGAGGACCCAGGGGCAGAAGCTGAGGAAGGTCATGGAAACTGTAAGAACCCCAGGGGGATCTGTTCACCTGACAATTCTGAGAGCCGGAGAGGAGCAAGACAGGGTGAGGGGCAGCTGTCAAAAAACTGATTCTAAAAAATGACCCCAGGACTCACTGTGCCTCAATCTAAAAGGGGGAGAGGAGACAAATCATACAATTTTGATTTATTATTGCTCCATTATTCCCATCAGCTCCACAATGAGCACAAATAATAAAACCATCACTTAAACCCTCTTTCACACAACCGTCGTTCTCCTCCTAATTCTCTGATGATACTGCCTGTCAGATTTATCTGAAATACAGCTCGACTTGAACGTGTTCTCAGGTCCCTCTTTAACAACCTGCTCAAAAAAAGGGGGGAGCATTTTGTGTCTGCACAAACCAAACACTCACTCCAAATGATTAAGCAGCTAAAAACCTGCTGCATAGTTTTCAGATTTGAAAATGTACTCTTTGCATTAGTCAGCAGCCACAACCTGTGTGTATTTATGTGCCAAACCCAGGTGCGTAAGGGGCACTGAAAGCTCACTACTTGTGCAAGGACACAACCACCACCCCCTAACTACACAGTGGACTTATTCCTGAGCAGTGAAGGGAACTGCACACTGGATTCTGAGTTTGGTGCCACGCAATATTCCCAGCTTTCCAGCCACCTGCTGGTCTGGGCCCTGGGGCAGCTGGGCCCCAGGGCAGACCTACCTCGTTGATGCTGATTTCCGCCTCCACATACTGCAGTCCCTTCTGGAGGATGGAGATGAGGGCGGCCGGGGGTACTAGCGTCCCATTGATGTTGGACTGACTGATGTGGCTCTCAATACCGAACGTGAAGGCCGAGTGAGAAAACCCTGCAGCAAGGGAGGGAAGCCAAGACTCAGGAAATGGGAACTGAAGGAGGGAAGGCAAGCCCGGTGACAGCTAACAGGGGTACTGTTTACTTCTGCGACACACAAGCGGGGCAGCAAGGATGGGAGAAAGGGGGAATGAGAGACCAAGGACCCATACTTGTACATGACGGAAACGGCCTTAGAAGGCCAAACCATTTCAGCGGTATTTAAAAGGCAAACCAGATGCAGGAATGTGCCTGAGTTGAAGGTGTCTGAAAGAAATATGACCCACCCTGGTAGGCAGCCACCCTTTTGGAAGCTAAATGCTTAAGGCTCTGGGTATGCCCCAGGTGTGGGGGGGCCCCTGAGCAGCTGCAGTACCTGTGGGCGGGCAGAGCAAAGGGGGTCACCTTCTGCACCCCGGGAAGATGCTGCAATTCTGGACCCATCTGGTTGGTGTTGAGAAGTTTTACCAAAATTTGGGACTCTTCTCTCACAGATACTGGGCTTTTTCCCACCTTCCAGGACCCCCCAACACACCCCATTTCTTGCCTCTGTAAGAAGCTGCTGAGAAATGAAACACCTGGCAGTGTCAAGGCTCTCGTGAAAGGTTTTTATTTATTCTTTTTTTTTTTATTAGAGTAGTTATAGTTTTATAAAGATTTTAAAAATTATAGATAAGTTTGCGAAAGTACAGAGTTCCCAAATACCCACCTCCCCTACCCAGTTTTCCCTATTATTGGCATTTTGCATAATGTGGTTCACAGGGAAACTTTTGATGAAGGAGCGCCAATTCAAACAGTGGGAAGAAAGCCAGCACTGTCACTGCTCAAGAAAAGAGGGCATCATATAACTCAACAACAAAAGAACAAACAATCCCATTGTAAAATGGGCTATAGATATGAATAGGTATTTTTCTGAAGAGCAAATACAGATGACTCAAAAGCACATAAAGAGATAATCATTTTCACTGGCTGTAAGGGAAATGCAGATCAAGACTACAATGCAATTCCACCTCAACTATAAGAATGGCTGCTATTAAACAAACAAAAAACTACAAATGTCGGAGAGGATGTGGAGAAACTGGGACACTTATGCACTGCTAGTGGGAGTGTATAATGGTGCAGCCACTATGGAAGGCAGTTTGGTGGTTCCTTAGGAAACTAAATATCAAGTTGCCCTATGACCTGGCAATACCACTACTCGGTATATACCCAGAAGAGCTGAAAGCAGTGACACAAACACATTTGCACACTGATGTTCACAGCAACATTATTCACAATTGCCAAAAGATGGAAACAATCCAAGTGCCCATCAACAGATGAGTGGATTAACAAAATGTGGTGTGTATATATATACACATACACACACGAGGAATATGTAAGCAGTAAGACAAAATGACATCCTGAAGCACATGACAAGATGAATGAGCCTTGAGGACACAATGCTGAGTGAAATAAACCAGACACAAAAGGATAGATACTGTGTGACTCCACTTTTATGACGATGGTAAAGATAAAACCAGAGGCTTATAATACAGAATACAGGGGACCTGGAGATACATGGAAGCTAGAGATGGGTAGACCGTTAGCTAATGAGGTTCAACTCAGAGGGGAACAGACAGATGTGAAAGGTGGTTTACTAGGGGGTCTATAAGTAATATTACCATATTAAAGGTGAATATGATTGAAAGGGGTCGTTTACACCTTTGGGTCCCACTGATTAACACTAAAAATATAAATTAATTCTTGCAAGAACTACTTCAAAGGTATGATTGGTGTACAAAGGGTGTTTAAGTCCAGGGTACAGGAGGAAAACTTCTATTGCATGCTATGGGCTATGTTTAAAAGGAAAACTCAGCACTACCTCTGCAACAGCAGAGGTAAATAATGGGGGGAGGGTCAAGAGTTAAGGGGAGGTGTAGATTTCTAGGTGGTGAGGGTTTGTTTACTGCTTACATTTCTCTTAGGAACAACGAAATTATCTAAAATTGAGAGTACTGATGGACTATGGACTTTGGGCAGTATACATGATGCCTAATGAATGCAGGTGACTGAATGCACTGACTGAGAAGTAGATTGGTGAATGATGGTATATACATATGATCGAATATTGTGCTGCTACAAAAAGGAACAAAATTGTGAGGCATGCAACATTGCGAATGAACCTATGGGACACTTGGTGGGGCAAAATAAGCCAGAAGCAAAAGAGCTATTATTGTATGGTCTCATTTAGAAAATGCTTATAAGAAAACAGGGGCCCAGATTGTTAGTTCTTGTAGCAGTCACATTTTGTTCAGGGTGATAATTATTATTTCTGGATTTTTAGAGGCTGTTTTATTTTTTTATTTATTATTTTTTTTAATTTGCATATGGGCAGGAGGCACCAAGGATCGAACTCCAGACCTCCAGACCTCCAGCACGGCAGGTCAGAGCTCTGCCTGCTGAGCCACGGCAGCCGCCCTAGAGGCTGTTTTATATGTGTATAACCTGGTACACAAAGATAAAAACGAAGGCAATCAGGTGAGGATTAAAGTAATTCAGAGCACAGGGGTAAGGAGGACATTGTTGATATTTTAGAGCCTCACTTACTCCTGGAGACCAAAGGAAGAAAAGGTGCATTTTGTCTGGAACCTATCGGTAACCTAAATGTTCTGTAGGACATAATCTGACTCAATCTGTCTAGATAGCGCATTAAAAAAATCAAAACACAGGGAGCCCAGAATAAAAATGAGGGCCTTTAATCCTATATAGCTTAATGGAATGCCTGGATAGATCCCAGAATATATTAAGCAGATAAACAAAAACTATCGGCAAAGTTTCTTGAGGGATGGGAGAAAACATATAGACTCCCTGGATACTGTCTCAAACATTAAGGACACCCCAATCAATAGGCCAACCCCTTCATCTTGAGGCTTGCTCTTGTGAAGCTTATTAATGGAGCAGAGAAGTTTACCCTACCTATAGGTGTGCCTAGGAGTCACCTCCAGAGAACCTCTTTTGTTGCTCAGATGTAGCCTCACTCTCTCTAAGCCCAACTCTGCAAGTGAAATCATTGCCCCTCCCCACTACAGGGAACACGACATGCAGAGGTTAAAGTCTCCCTGGTGCCATGGGAGATGCCAGGATGAGGCCCTGGGATCATGGGATCAACAATGCCACCCTGAGAAAAAGGGGGGAAAGAAGTGTAACAAGTAAGGAAGCAGTGGCTGAGAGAGTTAAAATAGAGTTAAGAGGCTACTCTGGAGGTTGCTCTTACTCAAACTTCAGTTAGACTTTGCTACGTATTATAACTTGCCAACCCCCAACGAAAACCATTCCAGCCAATCCTAATAAACACCTAGGGAAGTATTATAAAATTCTACAAAAGTTCCATACACTAGGGCAACTTTCCAGAAACCTACAGCTTCCAGGTGGGTCCCTGGACCAGATAAGTCCTGAAACCTAGAGGGCCCAGCCTTCCCAGAACATCAACAGTGCCATCTCCCTACCCCTTATTACTGACATCCCTTCCAATATGAAGAAATTTAGAATGGGCATAGTTGAAATACCCCTAAAGAGTAGGAGAAAGAGCAAAGGTGATGAAAATTATACAGAGAAGGTAGGGTTTAACAAATGAGTATGATTACTGAATCATATTGATATTTCTTTTAGTCTCCAGTATCTTAGAGCAGCTAGGAGTAAAAACCTAAAATTGTGGAATTATGACCCATACCAACTCTGAAATCTGTTCTACAACGAATTGTACTTTGCTTTGAAATTTACTGCTTTTTTGGTATATATATTATTTTCCATAAAAAAGGGGGGGGGAAATGATGACAAAAAATTATATTCCTTCTAGCCTTCAATGTTCTAGAGCAGCCAGAAAGAAAACTGAGATGATGGTATGGCAGCCCATGACAAACCCTGGGAGCTATCTTGTAACTGCCTACTGAAGAATGCTCTGAAAACTACTGCTTTTTCCTTTCTTTGCTTTGTATATATGTTATAGTATACAATTTAAAAAAAAAAAAAGGAAAGAAAACAAAAGAGGGTGATGGGCAGGATGGGAGGCACCTGTGGTCCGGTGACCCCAGGGCAAAGGGGATAAGCAGCAGCCCCTCCCTCAAGGGGAGGAAGCCCCCGAGCAGGCGGGGAAGTCCCACTGCTGGTGTTTTCCTTACTAAAGGCAAACCCAGCCTGGCAGGGTTGGAGCCCCTTTCTTGGTTCAAGGGAGGTGCTGGGGTGCCAGCAAGCCCCTCGGGGGGGCTCTGGAGACCCAGAGTGTCTAGACCCAGGCCTGGGCTCTTCAGCTAGAGGCGTGGGGAGGCCAAAGGCATTCCCATGCAGGCCTGTGAACCCTCCCAGCATGCATATTTCTATTCATTTGGGCAAACAACAAAGCCACCAAGATTTCTGGACAGGAACCCTGCAACTAACTCCCTTTCTGAGACATCCTGCCAACTGCTTACGGCAGCACTGGTGAGCCGTTCACCAACCCGGTGACTACCTTCTCCATTCTGCCCATCTTTTCGTCCACTCGCTTCCTTGCTGGGGTCCCCTTAATTCCACCCCTGAGCTGCCCGCCCCCCATCAGCACCTTCCCGCTACCACCCCCTTCATCCCCATCCTGGTGGGCTGCCTGCTTCTAGCATTTCAATTCCACCATCCACACCTGTGCAGAAGGTGTCAGGGACCAAGGGGTACAGGCTCCCATAATGCAGCCTTAGCCTAACGACTGATAAGAAAACACAAGTAGGCTCTGCAATACACCAAATGCTCACCAGATGGAACTGTTTCCCCAGGAAAGGCAAGTGCTCAACCGGCACTCGGCTCTCCCTTTCAAAGTTGCTCTCTTTTTCCTCTCTCCACTCTCTCTCCTCCTCCCACCCTGTTTTCTCACATTGCCTGGCTATAATGAATACAATACACAATTAAATTTACTTAATAGAGGAACATGGAAGCTGTTATCAGCTTTGCACTCGGTTGCAGAATCTTGCACACTTCCTTAGGGAACTATAGCCACCTGAACCAGATTAAACAAGAGCCCCTTGGCGCCCGGCCCCTACCGCCTCCCTGGAGGATGTAAGCACAGTCATTTGCCACTGACCTTGCCTTTTTCTTCTAACTTGTCTCTTCTTTTTCTCTCCAGCCTCCCTGCTCCTGTCTGCTCCTAACCAGAACAAACTGACCCACCCCTGCATTACCCAGTGCTTCTATTCCTGTGTCCACCACACGCTAGACAGACACATGCCCCAGCTTTTATCACTCAGGTCTCTGACAAAGTGTAGACTAGAGGAACCCCCAGTAAACAGAGGGGGCAGGGACAAGCTAGGCTTGACCTCCCCATCTCCCAGAACCATCTCTACATACTCAATTTCTCATAAGATTTCACAGCTCTTCCTGGCTGTGGATCCATCCTACTCAGGTGGATCATATTTGCTGCCCCTCTTCCAGCTGTGTCTTGATTAACCAAGAAGAGTGAAGGCTAGAAGGCAGGGTGTCCTCCTGGTGACCTTAAAAGGGCTACTGCAGGCACACAGTCCGGAGGCGATGATCTTAACAACAGCCTGCCTGCCCTTAGCGCCCACTCTCAGCCAAGCATGGCTCCAAGACCCCCCTACCACCGACGTGAGCCTCCCAGCAACACTGTGGTCATTATGGCATTGCTCCTCTCTCCTTTTCATCTTTTCATCCTATATGCCAAGACCCAACAAGCACAGCATCTACAATCCTGGTATCTTCTGGGGAGACTCAAATTCCCTCCCCACTGGGCTGCCATACTGGACCGCCAGTGGTTCTTGGCAGCAGCAGCTATGGATGCAGCTCAGGCAACTTGCTAAGATCAATGTGCAAACCTTAGTTCTAATCCAAGGCTTCAATTCGAACTTGTTATTTTTCTTTGATCCGTTTTTTTTACCCCTTAGACCAGTTGTAGGTTTACAGAAATATCATGCAAAGTACAGTGTCCATAAATGCACCCCCCCAATTCTTCTCTGTAGTTACTATTTTGCAATAGTATGATATACTTTTGTTACAACTGAAGGGACAGTATTATGATATAATTATATACTATTACAATTATGTTATGTTATGTACCATACATAGTAAGCACAGTTTTTAGTCTGTTTTTTGAAAGGTTGAGTATGTGTTTGGGTTGCATAACTCTCTTATCTCTCTATATGATAATGATCTTCAACACAGCTTCTGGTTCTAGAACAAGTTATGCTGACGGTGAAGAATATGCCAGAAGCACTGGGTTCTGTCCTAGTCCTGCTTACGCCATACCATGTCCTCTTCTCTAGAGTGTGGACACAGGCACACAAGAGGCTGATGAGAGAACCAGATGCAAAACAGCCTGACTCCATACACTCTGGAACCAGGAGAGAAGACCATAATCTTGCAGGAACATCACATTCCCATGCTGGGCCTCAGTTTTCCGTGTTGGCACAAAAGGGACAATGGATGAAATGGTCTCTAAGATACCTTGCAGTTCTGACACCCACTCTTTCTGGAATGGGCAGATGTCCCAAGGACTATGTACACGAGGCCTGCTGGCCATCTCCTCTTAGACCAAGGTTGCAGGATCTCCAGGCATGTGCTGAGACCCTGTGGGAGGTCCATGCAGGAAACTTCTCGAGCCTTTACCTCCACCACCGCCCCAGACTTCCCCATTTGCTGCTGGCCAGAGTGGTGTGACTTCTGTGCCTTCTGCCTCCTTAGCTTTCCCACTGTTTTCAAAGCACCTTTGCTGCCTGCCAAGGCATCAGTGGGAACAAACAAGAGGAAGTCAATGAAGGACAAGGATATGATTAGGATGACTCCAGCAATGGGTAGAGAAGTCATTAAAAATGAAGGGACTAAGGGCCGTGCTTTATTTTGATGAAAGAACTGCACGATGGCAAATGGTTAGTCTCTCTGCTGTCTACTGTCAGCCACCTGCAGCTATTACTGAAGCCAGTAAGCTTTACAACCATGTAGTAAGAAGTATCCCTGATGGATCTCAACACAGGGATTTCCAACCATGTTATGACTGACATTTGGGCAGGGTAATTCTTTGTTGGGGGCCTACTGGGGTCTTTGTGGGATGTTGAGCAGCGAGCGTCCCTGGCCTCTACCTATACAGGCCAATAGGTCCCAAACGCCTTGTCATGACAACTAAAAGTACATCCAGTTGCTTTCAAATCACCACTGCCTCGGTTGAGAACCAATGACATAGAGGAATGAATGCCCCCCTCCCCCCAAGGCTCCTCTACAGCTCTAATCTTCTCACATTTCTGATTGATTCATAAATGCGATGGGTGACTGTTGTCAATGAAAAGGAAGCCGTCCTCTACATGCAACTGGCTGCAGAATTTAGCTAACATGCAGCAAAAGGAAATAACCAGATGAGGTCAAAGTACTTCTGGGAAGAGAAATGGGATTATATCCATGGATATTAAATGGGATTATACCCATTTAACCTTGTGAAAGGTTAATATAAGGATCACATTTTAAAAGCATGTTAAGACCTTCAAAAGGAAAGTCCTATTCTTTTGAAATGAAAGGTGCCCTTGTCTCAGGAGAGATGAAACAGTCTATACATTAATTTGTATCACTTAACCAGGCAATAAAAATGGATTTAAAACTAACCAAGTACCAGCTTTGTATTTTTTGTTATTATGACATCACTAAACCATACCTTCTTCACAAATGGTTTCATAAACCATTTGTTTCTGCAGCAGATCACTCTGCCCAGTTAATGTTGGCATGGCACATCAGCAAAATCTGCTAAATTATCACTCGCTGGCCCTCACAGATTTGCTGATTTAGCAGAAAAGAGTAGACGTTCAGTGCTCAGGCAGCTTTGGGGTTGGTTCTGCATCTTCAGCTAAAACAAACACTGAGAGCACCAATTTGTGGCATTAAAAGCAGCATCTTTGTATTGTATTTAGAAAAGTTGCCTCCTGGGAATACTGATGCCTAACCAAATCCAAAAGGCACCTTGTATTTACCTCTAGATCAGGAGTCTGCAAACTAGGGCCTACTGTTTATATGGAAACTTTAATGGAACACAGCCATGCCCACGTGTGTGCCTGTAACTTATCACTGCTTTCACGCTGCCACCACAGAGAGTAAGTAGTTGTGATAGAGAGATTATACTTGGCTCCTTTGCAGGAAAAGGGTGCCAAGTGACCCAATATGTACCCTAATGTATCACTATGCAAATGTTCTGGCCACCTAGATCTGCTGACCCTCCTCTCTCCACAGCTCCATCTGTCCCATCTGTTCTCTTTGGCACCACTCCTGTTCTGCACCCGTTTTTCCATCTCTCTCCATCTAATGTGTGTGATAATAATGGTAATAACAGCAGCAGCCAATGTTTAGCACAATTCCCTCTATGCTGGGCAGTAGTTTACAAGCTTTCCTTGAGTTACCTAATGTAACACAAAACCACCTAGCCACTTTGCTAATTCACCATGAGGATACCGCGGCTCTCCCTCCTTGAAAGCAGTGAAGCACCTGCAGGCCTAGGCAAGCCCCAAGCCTTGCATGGCCTTCCTTCCAAGCCTCCCACACTCTGTCCTAAACCCACACCACCTCTCACTCTGCACCCCAAGGGCATCTTTGCTTTAGACTTATGAATGCCTTTGTTTATTCTCATCCCTTGGTCTACACCAATGGTTCTTAACTAGGGGTGGGTCAGGGGGAACTGGGGGACTGTGCCCCACAGGGTATATCTGGCAGGGTCTGGGGGCAATTTCGGTTTTCATAATTAGGGGGCTGGTGCGACTGGCATCTGGTGGATAGAGGCCAGAGGTACTGCTAATATTCTACAAAGCACAGAACAGCCCATAGCAAAGAATGATCCAGCTTCAAATATCAATAGTGTCAAGGCTGAGAAACCCACATCAATTAGAATTCTCTTTTCCACCACTGCTGAGCCTTTCCAATAACGACAGCTCCAGCAAGGCATCCTTCCTCCATGGAAGCTTTCTTTATCTTCTCAACAGGAAACGACCGCTCTCTTCTCTGAGCTACAAGAGCCCTCCTCCCCACCCTTGTAGCTTATCTCAGCGTAGTATGCCTTCTCTATTTTTCCACATGCACTTCTTAGCTCTTGAGAAGACTAAACCCACACATACCAACAATAGGTGCTTAGGGTGAATGTGCTAAACAGATAAATGACAGGTGGCTAAGAGAATGGGTGAGGCTGATGTTAACAAACAGTGATGAGAAAGGGAGTACAATTGAGTTCTCACTGTTTTTGGAATAAAGGACTTGAAAGAAGCTGGTCAAGAATTAAGAATTTAATGTATACCAACAACTAGATAATCCAGAAGGAATGGGAAAATTCCTGGCAATACATCAGTTACCCAAATTGACTAGTGAAGAAAATACAGAGATTGAATCAATAAACGAAAACTTTCTACCAAATGCAAGTCCAGGACCAGATGGCTTCACTGGTGAATTCTACCAAACATTTAAAGAAGAATTATCACCAATCCTTCCCAAACTCTTCCAAAGAATTCAAGAGGAAAGCATACTTCCTCAATCAGTACTTAGCTTTACTCTGATACCAAATCCTGGAGAAGATATCACAAGAAAGTAAAATCACAAAGCAATTTCCCTTAGGAATATAGATGCAAAGGTCCTCCACACTAAATACTAGCAAGCCAAATACAATGGCACATTAAAAAGGTTACATGCCATGACCAAGTGGGATTCATCCCAGGAATGCAAGGACAGTTCGATACATGAAAACCAATCAATGTAATATACTAAATAAAAATAATGAAGAGAAAATCCACATGATTATCTCAATAGATGCTAAAAAGACATATGATAGAATTCATCTCCCTTTCTTGATAAAAAAAAAAAAAAACTCTGAAAAGCAGAAAAAGAAGGGAACTTTCTCAACACGATAAAGGCCATTTATGAAAAACCCACAGCTAAGATCATAATCAATGGTGAGAGGCTCGAAGCTTTCGCCCTAAGATCAGAAATGAGACAAGGATGCCTACTTTCACCACTACTAGTCAATGTTGTACTAGAAGTTCTTGCCAGAGCAATTAGGCAAGAAAATAAATAAAAGTTATCTAAATAAGAAAGGAAGAAGTTAAATGATCTCTGTTTGCAGATGGTCTTGTATATAGAAAATCCAAAAGAATCCGCAAAAAGAACATTACAGCTAATAAATTCAGCAAATTAATAGAATTTTAAAACAACGTGTCCTTATACAGCAGCAATGAACAATTCCAAAGAGGAAATTAAGAAAACAATTCCAATTACAAAAACAACTAAAATAATAAAATATCTGGAATAAATTTAATCAAGGACATATACCTGCCTAACACTGCTGAAAGAAATTTAAAAAGACAAAAATACATGATAACACAACCCATGCCCATGAATTGGAAGTTAACATTGTTAACAAATATTATCCAAAGCAATATACAAATTCAATGCAATCTCTATTAAAATTTCAGCAGTCTTTTTTATGAAGAAGAAATGGAAAAAAACAGATCTTCAAATTCATATAGAAATGCAAAGGGCCCTGAAGAGCCAAAACAATCTTGAAAAAAGAAACCAAGGTTGGAGGACATATATTTCCCAATTTCAAATTGTATTACAAAGTGACACTTATCAAAATAGTGTGGTATTGGAACAAAGATAGACAAAAAGATTAGTGGAACAGAACTTCAAGTCCAGAAAAAGACTCCCATGCATCTACGGGCAACTCATTTTTGACAATTACAGCCTACTGACTTTTAAAATATGTATTTATTGAGAAATATCCACACAATACAATCCAACCATATTATATAATCAATCATTCATAATATCATCACGTATTGTGTATTCTTAACCATGATCATGTTTAGAACATTTCCATCACTCCAGAAAAAGAAATAACAAGAAAAAAAAAAAAGAACTCATACATCCCATACCTCATACACCTCTCTCTCATTGACCCACAGTATTTCAATCAACTAAATTTTTACTCTTCATCCCCTCCTATTATTTATTTTCATCCTTTTTTTTTAAACTCATCTGTCCATACCCTGAATAAAAGGAGCATCAGACCCAAGGTTTTCACAATCACACAGTCACATTCTACAAGCTTTATAAGTTATACAGTCTTCTTCAAGAATCAAGGCTACTGGAACACAGCTCAACAGTTTCAGGTACTTCCCTCTAGTCACTTCAATACACCATGAACTAAAAAGGATAGCTATATAATGCATAAGAGGATAACCTCTCCACTCTGTTTGAAACCTCTCAGCCACTGACACTTTATTTTGTCTCATTTCTCTCTTGCCCCTTTTGGTCAAGAAAGCTTTCTCATTCCCATTATGCTGGGTGCTGGCTAATCCTCAGGATTCAGGTCCCACATTGCCAGGGAGATTTACACCCCTGGGAATCATGTCCCATGTAGGGGTGAGGGCATGAGTTGGCTTACAGAGAGAGGCCACGTCTGAGCAACAAAAGTAGGCCTACTTTCTCCTTTGCAGGAATAAGCTTTATCTAGGCAAGCCCCAAGACTGAGGGCTCCCCATTCACTGGGGAGAATGGAGGAAATGTTAAGCTTCCCCATCTTGAGAATGGAAAGCTTAACATTTCCTCCATTCTTCCCAGTACCCCAATGACTTCACAAATATCTTTTAATTCTCTGCCCAAATTGCTCTGGGATATATCGGGGCATCACACTAACCTGTACAAATCAATAAGATCTCATGCCCTGTTCAAGGTTCCATGTAATTAAGGTGTTCAAGTAAACTGGCCATACTAGTTACATTGAATAATGTGCTATACAAAATACAAATTTTGCATCAAATAAATCTCTCTCCCTTTGGTCTCACACAGAACTTGAAGTCTGAAAATATGGGCCATATCATGCTTTACCCAGTATTCTGATTTACCCCAATCTTATCCAGATCAGTTTCATTCATATCTGTAGTCAAAGTCAAAATCACTTTTTCAGCTATTTTTTAGCAGTTGCTGAATGGGGTAATGCTGACTTTCATAGTTTCAGTGCTCTACTCCTGAGTTTCAGGTGTCACATAAAGACCTGAAGTTTCAGGGAACAGCCAGGTTATATACAAACAGCTCAGTATCTCAGAATTGGGAAATATCAGTCATAATTCCTAAATATATATGACTTCTGTAAGAGCTTATAATCTAGGACCCTTTACAATAGGCCCCAATCCGATAACCCACGCTCTTGACTTCTATTGTCTATTACAGTTAATCCATAAGAGTGAAGCATGATATGACTTTTTGTTTCTGACATTATATTCAAAATATGGTTCTTAAGGTTCATTCATCTAGTTGCAGGCCTCAGAGCTTCATTCCTTCTTACGAACACTCAGTAGTCTACTATATGTAAACACCACAGTCCCTCCTTCCATTCCTCAATCGCTGTACCCTTACAGACAATAGGTTTTTTAAAATTATTTTTATTGATATATTATATAGTCACATACTATGTAATCACCCAAAGTGTACAATCAATGGTTCACAACATCATCAGTTAGCTATGCATTTATCATCTCAATCGACTTTTCCCCCCCATTTTTGTGAAAAATAACATACAAAAAAGCAATGTATTTCAAAGCACATCACAACAATTAGTTGTAAAATAGACTTCTGAGTTTGGTATTGGTTACAATTCCAAAACTTTAGGTTTTTACTTCTAGCTACTCTAAGATACCGGAGACTAAAACAAATATTAATATAATGATTTAATAATCATAGTCATTTGTTAAACCCAATCTTTTCTGTATAACTCTACCATCACCTTTGATCTTTTTCTCACTCACTCTTTAGGGTATATTGGGACTATGTCCATTCCAACTTTTTCATGCAGCCAACTGATTTTATTTTTAATATTTTTATTATAAACCTTTACAAACATACAAATACTCTTTGACATACAAACATTCTTTACATAGCGTACAATCAATGGCTTACAATTTCATCATATATTTGTATATTTATTACCATGATCATTTTTTGAACACTAGCATCTCTCCAGCAAAAGAAATAAAAAGAAAAAAGAAAAAATTCATAATACCATACCCCGTATCCCTCCCTCTAATTGACCACTAGTATTTCAATCTGCCCAATTTCTTTTAACCTTTGTTCTCCCATTATTTATTTTTATCTATTTTTTTTATTCATCTGTCCATATCCTAGATAAAAGAAGCATCAGACAGGTTTTTACAATCACACAGTCACTGTAAAAGCTATATCATTATACAATCAACTTCAAAAAACAAGGCTACTGGAACACAGCTCAACAGTTTCAGATACTTCCCTCTAGCCACTCTAATACACCATAAACTAAAAAGGAAATATCTATATAATGCATAAGAATAACCTTCAGGATAACCTCTTGACTCTGTCTGAAATCTCTTAGCCACTGACACCTTAGGCAACTGATTGTTTTGTATGCTGTTATGGTGGGGTCACATTTCATTCTTTATCCATGTGAGCATACCTTTATCGCAGCACCATTTGCTGAATTTTTGTTTGGTTATTCTGTCTGTTTGTTTCTTTGTTTCCTTGTTTGTTTGTTTTGGAAGTGCATGGGTCGGGAACCAAACCCAGGTCCTTCCACATGGCAGGCGAGAATTCTACCACTGAACTACCCTTGCACACCTAGCCAATTGACTTTTGGCAAAGGTACTAAGCATATAAATAAATGATGTTGGGAAAACTGGATATCCAAGGACAGAAGAATGATGTTAGAACTCTGCTTCACATCATATACAAAAATTGACTAAAAAATGGATCAAAGACCTAAATATGAGAGTTAAAACTATAAAACTCTTTGAAAATAACATAGGGGGAAATCTTCATGGTGTGGGATTCAGCAATGGATTACTGGAATTATACCAAAAGCATGAACAACAAAAGAAACAACAGATACACTTGATTTTATCAAAATTCAAAAGTTTTGTGTGTCAAAGGAAATTATCAAGAAAGTGAAAAGACAAACTACACAACAGAAGAAAAGAGTTCAAAACCATACATTGGGTAAGGGTTAAACATCCAGACTATTTAAAGACTTTTATAATGCAACAAGAAAAAGATAAATGACCCAATTAAAAAATGGGCCAAGGACTTGAATAGACATTTCTCCAAAGATATACAGATGGTCAAGAAGCACATGAAAAGATGCTTAGCATCATTACCCATTAGGAAAATGCAAATTAAAACCACAATGAGATACCACTTCACACTCCAAGGATAGCTATCATTAAACAAAAAAAAAAGAAAAACAAACCCAGAAAATAACAAATGATGGTGAGGAAGCACAGAAATAGGAACTCTAATGCATTGTTGGTGAGACTGTACAATGGAATAGCCACTGTGAAAAGCAAAATGGCAGTTCTTCAAAATGTCAAATATATAGAACTACCATTTGACCTGGGATTCCTACTTCTACATATAGGAGAGAGTCTAGTGTGAAGAAAGGGTTGCACAAAGACACTTGTACACCAATGTTTTTAGCAGCACTACTCCCTATAGCCAAAGGCTGGAAACAACCCATGTGCCCATCGTCAAACGAATGAATAAACAAATTGTGGTACATAATGGAATACTATTTGGCTATAGGAAAACATAACGTTATAGAAGAACCTTGAAAACATCATGCTCAATGGAAAAAGTAAGACACAAGGACAAGACCTGAATGATATCACTTAAAAGACATGGATAGAGAAATAGCAAATTCGCTGAGACAGAAAACAGATTAGAGGTTGCCAAGGGAGGGGGAAGTGGAGAAAGGGGGAATTATTCATTTGAAATAAACAAACAAGAATTTAGGTACAACCTAACAGAAGGAAAACTTCTTGTTTAGAGAAAGATGACTGTTATCCACATGATATCTCAAAGAGCAAAGAAGACTCTCACAGCCACACACACAACCCTGAATAAAAAGCTGTTAGATCCTTTGAGAATAACAATAACAACAAAAAGCTAATTCTACAGAGGAACTTACACATGGTACTGTCTGAAGCCATCTTTATGAAGTAACCCTCAGATATATGGCAACAACAAGCGAGTTAGTTCTATTATCTACATCTTACCATGAAAATCGAGGTATTGGGCAGTTAAGTGATGTGCCCGAGGACACACAGCCAGCAAGGAGCCACTGGACACCTGAGTCTGTGCTGTTAAGCACACTTACCAGTCTCTACCAAAATTTTAGCACCTCTGGTGATTTCAAATGGCATCCATATAAGAGTGGAAGAAAATCAATTCATCGATAACACTATTTGCATTCCATTTTTCAGCAACAAGCTGTGCAAACCAGGTACACTTTAAAACAACTAGGCTGGATACGTTCTGCATTACATAGAGCAAAGAACATTTAATTGGGTTTTTCAAAGATGCTCACATAACAGGAAGTAAAAGAGGTAGCAAATAAAATCAGAAGCTGTGATAGATGCATTTGGTGTGTTTTCTTTTCGCTCACGGGTAGAGCCCACTAAACAGGAGCCGGGAGGTCTGGAGCTCACCAGTTTCCCTGACTTCTTCCGACTAACCGACAGGTGGCACTAGACGATTTTCAATGTCTCTTTCAATTCTAAACCTCTATATACAGAGTAAAATCACCTCATTCAATCTAACAGGCTAAAGGGAGGGGATTTTTACAGAAGTCGTTATGAAAACAAAGCCATGGACTGCTAATTTTAAGTAGCACAGTCCTTTTGTCTCTGCAAAAATCAACATCTCTGTAGCATCTGTCTTCTAGGTGAACACAGCTTCTAGCTCTCAATATTTCCTAGATCGTCAAGGTGTCTCTCTCTCACAGGTGATAGCTGTGGGGAAAGCTATCTGCCTTCTGCACATGGCTGAGAAAGAAATGACTCTTGCAGGGTGAGATGGGGGTTTGATAAAGATGGAAGAGAGGCTAAAGAGGGATGAAGTTGCAGCTGAATCAAATAAATGATGGAAAACACGCACACACTCACTGACACTGAATCACACCACATTACAGACACAGAACACCCACAGTATACTACACCCACACCATATCACACACATAACACATGCACACAACATATCAAACACAACACACACACACACGGTTAGAAAGAAAAAAACAGAAAAGGTAAAAGAACAACATTGGACTCTCTCATCCTTGGTGAGCTAATTTATTATTGGCTCACTTGTTTTTTGAACAATGATGGATTAGTCTCACCAGAGGATTACATTTTCCGCCTGAGAAGCAATTCGTATCATAGGTAAACTCCAGTTTCATTCACAGTAAAAAGTACAGAAATGGGCTGAGGAGAATTCTTTTTGATTTTGCAGTCTACATCCTGGAACATGTTCCCATCAGCAGCTTTACATTTCAGAATGTTTATCCAGAGAAAATAAACCTCCTCAAGGCCCTAGCCTCAACCGCCACCCTAATTATTGACTACATTTTGCTACAAAAAAAACGGAGCACATGGACAAAGATTTTATGGACTACGGGCCTATTTTAATGAACCGCCATGACATGGAATTTAGTGTAAAATGAACTGCTTTGGAGCGTGTCCAAAGGAAACACCAAGAGGACCTCATTAAAGCAGGGTTTCACTTATAACATCTGGCCGGGACCCCAGGGGTGGCAGCTGAGCGGAGCTCGGCCCCCGACAACCATCGAGAGCACACCATCGCCTACGCTACTTCACTAGACTCTAAACGCGAGAAACGTTCAGGAGGGGAAGCTGGACCCAGGCTATAAACTAATAAGGTTCTACTTCCTCCCAGCCGAGGCCTGACCAGGGGTGGGAGGCTACCCGCCAGGGGCACAGCCAAGAGAGTGAGCATCAGAAGCACGAGGAAAAGTCTAGGTCCCCGTTTCCAGGCATCCACTCAAAAAAAGAAAGGTGCAGGGGCAGCCCAATGCTCCTGCTACCACTGAGAGTCCCCAGGAGTTTCAAACCCTCTTCAACTTAGTTTTGATACATGGAAATCGGGAAATAGGAGCATGCTGGTCAAACCAAGATTCACAATGGACAGCACTATGAAAAATCACAATTTGGGAATAACAGAGCAATAGTGAAGCTGGAAAAAAAAATAATGCATATTACTCTATTGTTCTCATTTGGGTGAATTTCTTCTAGTCCTTCTTCTTTACACATATTAATTACTACCTTTAATGAATGCAGTTATAGAGTTTTATATGCAAGTTCCTTTTTACTTAAAACAATATAAGAATTTTTCCCACTTGCTAATTGGTCTTGACTGCCATCATTTTGGTTGACTTTTAATTTTCCTTGAACAGATATACCATCCTTTACTTCACATTGCCTACAGATTCTGCTTTTCAAAAACTAGTCTCCAGTATTTTAAAGTAGCTAACTTTTCAAAAACTAGTCTCCAGTGTTTTAGAGCAGCTAGAAGTAAAAACCTAAAATTGTGGAATTGTAACCCATGTTAAACTCTGAAATATGTTTTACAACTAATTGAGGTGCTGTGCTTTGAAATTTATAGCTTTTTTGTATATATCTTATTTTTCACACACAAAAAAAGGAAAAAAGTCTATTGCAATGATAAAAAAAATATTTAAGCCCTCTAGCCTCCTATATTCTGGAGCAGCTAGAAGGAAAAATCTGAGAGGATCGTATGATAGTCCATGACAAACTCTGGGATCTGTCCTGTAACTACTTGTTGAAGAGTGCTTTGAAAGCTATTGTTTTTTTCTTTCTTTGCTGGGTATATATGTTATACTATATAATAAAAAAAAAAGTTAAAAAAGAAAACCAAGGCAATGAAACCCAATCAAAACCATTCCAGCCAAATTCCTGATATTCTCGTACAAGCAGTGGGGACAACCAAATCAATACGCTGAGCTCTTAACCTTGGGCTTTATTCCTATGAAACTTACCCCTGCAAAGGACAGACTAAGCCTACTTAAAATTAGGCCTAAGAGTCACCCCCCAGAGAACCTCTTTCGTTGCTCAGATGTGGCCTCTCTCTCTTAGCTAACACGGCAAGCAAACACACTGCCCTCCCCCTTTCTTTTTATTCCCAGGGGTGTAAACCTACCTGGTAACATGGGACAGAAATACTAGAATGGGCTGGGACTCAGCATCAAGGGATTGAGAAAACCTTCTCAACCGAAAGGGGAAAGAGAGAAATAAGACAAAATAAAGTGTCAGTGGTTGAGAGTTTTCAAACAGAGTTGAGAGGTTATCCTGCAGGTTATTCTTACGCATTATATAGATATCCCCCTTTTAGTCTAAGTGTATTAGACAGCCTAGAGGGAAGTGATTGAAACTGTAAAACTGTGTTGCAGTAGCCATATTTCTTGAAGATGACTGTATAATGATATAGCTTTTGTAATGTGACTGTGTGACTGTGAAAGCCTTGTGTATGATGCTCTTTTTATCTACGGTATGGACAGATGAGTAAAAAATATGGATTAAAAATAAATAATAGGGGTAACAAATGTTAAAATAAATTTAGTTTGAAATGCTAATGATCGATGAAAGGGAGCGGTAAGGGGTATGGTATGCATAAATTAAAAAAAATGTTAAAATAAATTGAGTAGACTGAAATAACGATCAATGGAAGGGGGTAAGGGGTATAGAAAATAAATAAGGGAACAAAGGTTAAATTATATTGGTAGACGGAAATACTAGTGCTCAATGAGAGGGAGGGGTTAGGAGTATGGTATTGCAGATTTTTTTCTTTTTATTTCTTTTTCTAGAGTGATGCAAATGTTCTAAGAAATGATCACGGTGAGGACTATATAACTATGTGATGATGATACTGTGAGCCATTGACTGTACACCAAGAATGGAATGTTCATATGTTCAGAACGTCCGTGTTTGTATTTTTTTGTCAATTAAAAAAACAAAAACAAAAACAAAAAACCATTTCAGCCAATCCTAAAGAATATCGAAGGCGTTATATAAGATTCTACAAAGGTTCCATGCACTCGGGTTAACATTCCAGAAACCTACAACCTCCAGATGGGTCCCTGGATCAGATAAGTCCTGAAATGCAGAAGGGCCAGCCTCTCCAGAACATCAACTAGTTCTGTCCCCCTACTGCACATTATCGGCAGCCTGTTCCAACATGAAAAAGGTAGAATGGGCATAGACCAAATACCTCAAAAAAGTGGGGAGAAAGAATCAAAGGTGACGGTGGAGTTATACCGAGAAGGTCGGGTTTAACAAATGAATGAGTGCTGAATCATTATTTTGATATTTCTTTTAGTCTCCAGTACCTTAGAGCAGCAAGAAGTAAAAATGATTCCACTAAAATAGTGGAATTATAACCCATACCAAGCTCTGAAATCTGTTCTACAATTAATTGTTGTGCTTTGCTTTGAAATTTATTGCTTTTCTGTATATATGTTATTTTTCACCAAAAACAACCAAAAAAACTTCTTCTAGCCTCCAGTGTTCTGGAGCAGATAGAAGGAAAAATCTGAAATAGTGGAATGCTAACCCATAACAAACTCTGAAATTTGGTTCTGTATGTACTTGTTGAAGAGTACTTTGAAAATCATTGCCCTTTTTTTTCCTTTTCTGTGTATATGTTATATTTAACAGTAAAAATAAACGTTTTTTAAAAACAACAATAAGGCAATGGCATCAGGGTTCACAGAGGCATTTTTTGCAAAAGCCAAAAGGTGGTACAGACATAAACAGAATATCACTCAGGTTTAAAAAGGAATGAAGCTCTGTTACATGCTATCACACGGATGACCCCTGACAACATCACGTAGGGTGAAATAAGTCAGACGCAAAGGGATAGATATTACATGATTCCACTTAGAAAAAATAGCTAGAATACACAGATCAGAGTCAGGAAGGAGACTCCATTTAGCAGAGGTGGTGGAGGAGGAACAAGGAAGGACTGATGCACAGTCAGCACAGGATTTCTGTTTCAGGGATGGGAAAGTTCTGGTAACAGAGGGTGGTGAGGGTAGCACAACACTGTGAGCGATTAATGCCACTAACTGGTATGCCTGGGAATGGTAGAGATGAGAAAGTTTCTAAAACAAGAAAAAGACTAAAGATACAATGACAATTAAATGCAGTACACGATTCCAGCCTGGATTTCATAATAGGGAAGGAAAGGCCCAAAAGAACACTATTGGGACAAATGGAATACAGAATGTAAGCTTTATATCAAGATTAAATTTCTTGAACTTGGTAACTGGACTGCAGGTAGTTACATGACTGAATATTGTTGATTTTAGGATATCATTGCTTTTAGGAAATCTATATAGAAGTATTAAGTGTACAAGGAGCATGATGTATTCAACCTATTCAAGACAGGTACACAGGCAAGAAGGGAGACAGACAGACAAACACACAGACAGACTGATGCAGCAAAAGGAAAATAAACGTGGGTAAATCTGGGTATCTGGTAGGGATATACTGGAGTTTCCTGTGTAGATTTTGTCTTATTTTTTGTACCTGTCCTGTAAGTTTGAAATGATTTCAAAGTAAAAAGTTAAAAAACAAACAAAAGAAACCCAAGTCAGTGGCTTTTAACTAGACAGAGCTCTGACCTTTCAGCCTGACGCTAATCTGCTGCTAAGTCAGCTTTCCAGACTCTTCCTCTGCTGCCTCCAGTCTTGTGTCATTTGCCCCCTCCCCACCCCCATCCCTTCACCAAGACGACTCCTCCCCAGACACGCTGGGCTTTGTCGGGGCTCAGGGCTTTAACTCAGTTGGTAGTTTTGTTTGAAATGCTCCTCTTCTTTGCTTGAAAAGTTCTAGCTCAAAGCCCTGCTCAAATGCCTCTTTCTCATTGGGAGCTGACTCTGCATCCATCTGGCATACACCTCCAATGTTACATTTATCAGTCTCTATGACAGATAAATTTTTAAAACATCTGCTTATCCCCACTAGGGAGAGAGGAAAAGATAAGACTTCCTCATCTTTTCCAGCCCACAGAGCATCGTCATCACTTAACAGAGAAATGATAATAGATACTTGTCGAACTGACAACTGTGACAAGCAGATGTATTCTTGGACATCAAGAAAACTCTGGTGGACCCACACCTAGGATGGCACACAACATAATTTTATAGGGACCCTGGGGACAAATAATTAAATTTTTTACTATTGATTTTAACATGTATTATGCAAATACAATTAATGGATATAATGGTACATTTAAGAAAGAGAAAGTGCTTCAATCTGAGGAAAAATACAAAGGTGCATGCAAATATGTACAGGAATATGCAGATGACGAGCAAAGAACTGAAGTTAGGAAATGCAAGCGTAGACAGTGGGAGCTATACGGGAGTTTTTTTTTTTTTTTTTTTTTTTGCACAGGCAGGCACCGGGAAACAAACCCAGGTCTCAGGCATGGCAGGCGAGAAGTCTGCCACTGAGCCACCATGGCCCGCCAGCTACTGGAGTTTAAAGAGGAAAGGAAAGAATGAATATCATTATGCATGCACCATGTCCCGGGTAATCCTGAAAAGGGAAGATATTCCTGAATTCTATTCATGGTCTGGGCAAGGGTTGGCAAACTACAGCCTGTGGGTAAAATCTGGCCCCTCACCCTGATTTTGTAAATAAAGTTTTATTGGAACACAGCTACTCTGCTTTATTTATTTTCGATGGCTGTTTTTGTACTGCAAAGCCAGAGATGAGTCATAACAGAGGCTAAAATATTTACTATCCAGCCACTTACAGAAGGCTTCCTACATTCTGGTCAAGGGGAAAGACCTAGATAGGAGATGTTGCTGGGAGTTCTTTGGGAAAGCAGTTTCTGAAACCCCAATTGGCTTTATGAGGCCAGCATAAACCTAATACCCAAGCCTGATGAGGACATTAAAAAAGTAACATCACAGCTCAGGTTCTCTTAGTAAGATGAATGAGAATATATTAAAGTATTAACACACCAAAATTTGGCAATATATAAAAAGGACAACTTGTCCCAGCTGAGTAGGATTTATTCCAGGAACACACAGTTTAACGTCAGAAAACCCATCAACCTCATCCACCATTAACTGAATAAAGAAAAATCATTTTAAAAGAGGAAGATTCTAGAGCCCGGGAGCCCATTTGGAATTTTAGCTCCAGGGCTTCCCAGCAGCATGGCTTTGACAAATTGGTACCTTCTCAATGCCTTGGGTTTCTCCCTTGCAAATGAGGCATGGAACCCAACCTTCTTCTTAGGCTGTTAGAAGCAAGTAATTTTCATCTGCCAAGTATTTAGAATCGCGTGTGGCACATGGTAAGCACTCAATAAATGTCAGTCATTGTTACCATAACACAGCAGCAGCAATAGGCACTAAGGCCATGCTAACAAGAGGTAGGGACTGTTTTGGCTGATGGAAGTGTGGGGATAAGGAAACAGAGGAGAGGAGGTGGGGGCATGGAGATTAATATTGGGACATGAGTCTTAAATGTTACGATTCAACAGAAATCAGAACATAACAAAGAGGGAGTGTTCCTTTGGAGGGAAATGGCAATGGAAGTAAGTGTGGGATCATGGTGAAAAATGGCTTTGGAAATATGCCATTAAAAATATGAGTATAGAAGTCAAAGGATAGGCTGGAGTGGGTACCAGACATGTGGGTCAAAGGAAAAGTGGGGATTGGCACCATGACTTGGGGGTCAAATAAGAGGTCAGGGATGGATACTGAGATTCAGGAGGGAGTGGCATGGTGACTGCAGACAAAGATGTGGGAAAGCAAGAAAAGAATGTCACCTTGGGAGAACAACGACATTTAAGAAGTAGATGGAGGGGGAGGCACCAGCAAACAAATGTACAAAGTTGGGAGAAAACTGAGTATTGTGTCTTACAGTCCAGATAACTTGCTTTTAGTCTAGAAAGTAAGAAAGGCAATGGAATTTGGCAGGAAACAAAACATCAGAAAAACATTTTTAGGGTTATATTAGAATTTCAGACAGTTTTAAATCTAACAGTGTATGAATTTGAAGATAAGCTCCTTGGTAAGTGGCTATTTAATTTTCTCTAAAACAGGAAACTTAAATTATCTTAGCCCTTTTCATACCATCACCAACTGTTAGAGCAGGAAAAGAGAGTTCAAGCCTTAAAGGCATCATTAACAGAATCTAACCTTTTCCTGATACTGATACTAAGTTAATATTAGTAGAAATTCTTTGGTTATATTGAACAAGATGCATATTTAAATGACTACAATTTATAAAAACTGATTTTCATCCTAGCCTTTCACCTCCAATCCACCAACAAAATAATGACCACAAAAATGGCAAATCTGGATATATATATTTAGTCACTTTTACTTTTAAAACTTAAAAGTTTAGTGGAAATGTGATCTTCTCTACACTGACATAACGTTCAAAGAATTGGTTAAAATGGGTGAAGGAGGGTAGACTCAGCTTTGACACGCATACAAACTGGAAGAGTAAACAGAAAAGACTGAACAACTGTTAATTGCATTGGGCACGAGGTAGAAGGGATAGTTAGGAACATCTGGAAAATATAAACCAGCAACTTCTCGACTATTCTATTTTGCTAATGTAAGTGGCTATAATCAAAACCCAAAGAAGTGTTTAGGAAAACACTCTTTTCAAATGAAGAGGAGTACATTTCCAATAGCACCAAGAGGGCTTGTAATTAAACAATTAGCATTAATACGTAGAATGGAATGATATCTTAATGTTTTGTTTGTTAATTTTTTTTAATGAAGAAAAAAAGTTTAAAAAAAACCCAAACAATTAGCACGAATATAGGATCCTTCGTAACATCCACGCACGGGACATGTGTGCTGATATCTGCAACCTTACCCTGATTCTATTCTTCAAAGAGCGCATGGACATGCTCATTGGCGTAGGAGAGTGAATTATTAAAGCATGAGGCTAACTAGGGGATGTTTATGCTCCCTAAATAAAAGAAAAGAGCATTATATTCGCCAGCTACTTACCCACTGCTACACTTTTTAAAGCAATTTTTTCAATTGAAGTATAACATACCGCACACACACAAATGCAAAAACAACTCTACTACTACAACCCAGATTTAGAAGTGAAGGGTCTGGGATAATTTGGACAGTCACGATCATCACCAATAAAGTTCTCTTTCTGCCCACCTTGCAAGGAAGGCAACACAAGCATATGACTCACCCCCAACAAAAACCCTGGACATCAAGGATCTGTGAGCTTCCCTGGTTTGCAATATTTTGCATGTATATTGTCATGTGTTGCTGGGAGAATTAAGTGTGTCTCCTTATGATCCCGCTGGGAGAGGACAACTGGGTACTTGTACCTGGACTTCACCCAGTGCGCCATCTCCCATTGCTGATTTTAATGCATATCCTTTTGCTGCAATAAACCATGTAACGCCTTCTGAGTCCCATGAATCCTTTAACTGACTCATCAAGTCTTAGGGTGGTCTGGGGTGCCCTGAACACACCACCAAAAAGGCTATTGCTCATACTTCTGGGACTACAGTAAGAGAGGCGGCATCGCCATCGGTCATAAGTTTAAAGGTACTGTGTCTTCCAGTAATATGGACAGATTATAGGTCTTCCTTATTGGATGAAAATGACTATTTTCCTTTATTATTTCTACAGCAAAGGCTACACCATCACCTCAAAGAAACACTAGCCTTAATGATTTCACCAAGATTCTTTTTTTAAACAGGGACACACATCAGCAATGTAAATGAGCCAGTGCAGTCAAATATATTTTTGGAGACTCAGTTGAACAATAAGCCCTGAACTTTTGTTGAAATTAAAAGGGCCAAACCATTAAAATTATTTTCTGAAGCTGTGGAAACATATCTTTCCTAGGGAGGGAATCTGTGGTCCAAGAAAACATGGAGAAGCCTACGTAGGAATTTGTCAGCTGCTAGAATCACAGTGGGGTAGGCAGCTTAAGAATTTCTGCAGACGCAATTACTCGCAAATATTAAGAGTAACACCCTTTTCCTGGTTCTCTAACCTACTCATCAGGAGCCAAAAGTAAGATTGAAAGTATGCTGCTATTCTCAATTATTTTATTATCTGCCAGAGAATGCTTTTGGCAGATTTCCCCCTTCCTCGGGGAAAAAACACATTGGAAAAAAATTAATAAAAAAGTGGGGACTGCATTTTTCTCACTGTTGCAAAGTCTATTAGAGTTCCACAGTTCAGGAATAAAAATGAAGCCTAAGGAGAAGATGAGGTAAGAAAGGGCACAGAAACAGGAATCCTAGTAAAACTCCAGGTGAACAAATAAACTAGTTGGAAGAAAAAAAAATCCCACAACTAAAGATTTAAATCAGTGGTTCTCAACTGGGGCGACCTTACTGCCAGGGGACTTTGGGCAGTATTTAGTGATATGTCTGGGTTTCACAACTGTGAGAGAAGGATGCTCCTGGCATCTAGTGGGCAGAGGACAGGGACTCTGCACCACATCCTACCAGGGACTAGGACAGCCCCCACCCCAGAGACCTGCCAACAAGTGTCAAGGTGGAGAAACCCTGGTTACACGAATGGCTGTCAGCTGTTAGCTAATGCATTAAATTGTGATAACCATCCTCAAACTTGCCCACTTCTCTCAGGATGAATACGCAAATCTAACAGAACTGTTCAAACTAAAGAACCTAACGGGTTATTTTAAAAACATTTTATACTCCCTGGAATGGAGGTGAGGAAGAAGGTGGCACACACAGACTTGTTTTCCCCTAAAAGTACAGTTATGCACTGTCTATGCAGAAATGCTTATGATAATTAACCTACAAGGAGCCAATAAGTGGGTGTTCCATATACGGCCCCTGCCGAATTCCCCAGGATACAAAAATTCAAGCTATATCCACATGACAACTGCTTTTCACTTCCAGATGATTTCTCATTATTATTCTTGCCTCCAGAAGCCCCAAAACATTTGTGCACCCATCTGTTTCTAAACTAATATGGCTGCTAGCTGCATCCATAACACAAAAGAACACCCCATCAAAACTTAGGTCGCAACATGGCTACTGACATAAAAATTTAATTAAAAGGCCCCTGCTGCTTTTGCATTGACACCCACCCACTTTCTTTCTCTCACACACAAAAGCTTGGCAGGTGTTGGAAATCTAAAATTATATTTATGGCTTAATTTTTTTTACACTTTGTGTTTTGAAAATAGTACAGATCCACAAGAAGTTGCAAAATCTGTACAGCCCTGAGTACCCTGTACTTAGCTTCACCAATGGTGACATGTTATATACCTGCGGATTATCAAAATTAGGAAATCAGTATCAGTACATTCCTGATCACTGACATGCAAGACTTACTCAGTTTTCCTCATTTTCTACCCTCCATTCTTCTGTGCCCACCTGTGTGCACGTGTGTGCGTATATAACGTATGCATTTTGTCCTATGTGTACATTTGTGTGCCCATTTCTACAGTCAGCACAGAGAACTGTTCCCTCACTACAAAAGAGCTCTCCTGTGCTACCTCTTTACAGCCAGACTCACCTGTTTCAGTTTCCTGGTGGCCAAAGCAGACACCATGCGATGGACTGACTTAAACAATGGGGATTTATTGGCTCATGGTTTTGAGGCTAGAAGCCAAAATCAAGGTGTCATCAAGGCAATGCCTTTTCCCAGAAGACTGTGGTATCCTGGGGCTGGCTGACGGCAATCCTCGGTCCTTGGACTGTCTGTCACATGGCAATGCAAACGGGGGCCTCTCTTGGCTTCTCATTTCACTTCTGAGTTCTGCTGACTTCCAATTCTGGCTATAGTTCTCTCAAACTGACTTTCACTCTGCTTATAAAGGACTCCAATAATACAGATTAAGACCCAACCTGATTCATCTGGGACACATCTTAAGTGAAGCACCAGCTTGAAGAGATCTTATTTACGACGGTCCACACCCACAGGAACAGGTTAGTCTAAGAACACACTTTTCTGGGGTAGGTAGCTCCCAGCCACCATTCCACCCCACCCCTATCCACATTCCTAATCACTGGTAACCAGTAGCTTTCTCTCCATCTCTGTAGTTCTGACACTCCCAGAAAGTTCTATAAATGGAAGCATATAGTCAAGTGGCCTTTCTAGAATGGCTGGTTTCACTCAGCATACGTGTCTGGGGATTCATCCAAGTTGTCAAGGGTATTGATAACTTGTTCCTTTTTCTTGCTGAGGAGAAGTCTCTGGTAAGGCTGTACCACATTCCAACCAGCCATTACTAAAAGGCACTGAGGAATATTCCTGCATATTGGTTTCATGAACAAAGCTGCTCTTTCCTGCTTAAATTTTGAAATGAACAGATTTTGTCGGGCATCAATCTAGGTTACAAAGACATTGCGTGCGTCATGTACTTGCCCCGAACACTGTTTGTACAGATGGACTGAAAGCCTGTAAAATGTAATGATATAGCTGCAGACGAAAAAAGGAAGCCCCTCCTTTTCCTTTCCAAACTCTGCAATAAACCACGCACAAACATTCTTATCTATGATACTGTGTATTAGTTTGCTAATGCTGCCAGAAAGCAATATACCAGAAATGGGACGGCTTTTAAAAAGGGAATTTAATAAGTTACAAGTTTACAGTTCTAAGGCCATAAATATGCCCTAACTAAGACATCCAGAGAAAGATAACTTGGCTCAAGGAAGGGTGATCTGGGAAGGCACATGGCAGGCATCTGCTGGTCCTTGTTCCCTGGTTTCTTTGCTTGCAGCTTCTGATGCTCTTTTGTGGGCCTTCGCTCAGCTCCTCCAGGACACAACTCTGGGTTTCATCTCTTAGCTTAGTATCTGCCTGGGCCAGAGATTTCTTCTCTTCATATTCTGGCTATTTCTCTGAATCCTTGCTTAGGACCTAGGCTGTCTCTGTCTCGATCTTCAAATGTCTATATCGGCTCTGAGCTCTCTTCAAAATGCTTCCCCTTGTAAAGGACTGCAGTTAACTAATCAAGACACACCTTGAAAGGGTGGAGTCACATCTCCATCTAACCAAAACACCACACCCACAAGTGGAAGCATCACATCACTGGACATAATCTAATCAAAAGAGTTTCCACCCTACAGTTTTGAATCAGGATTAAAGAACACAGCTTTTCTGAGGTACACAACATTTTCAAAGCAGCACATACTGTGCTGGTGTTTTTTGTAGTTGTTGCTGTTGTTGTTTTTGTTTTTGCATGGGCAGGAAGTGGGAATTGAACCTGGTTCTCCAGCATAGCAGGCAAGAACCCCGCCTGCTGTCCACCACGGCCGGCCCGGTATTGGTGTTTTTTAAAGGAACGTTTCACTACCCGCCCTAAAGGTCAACCTGACCACACGGCTCTTTTTGGAAGGGAAGTACGTCTTTTTCCTCTAGGTTCTCATACCTGTTCTCTTTACTCTGGCAGTTTCTTAAGTCAAAAAATGATGAGCCAGACACAGAACTGACAGTACACACAGACAGATCACCCTTCCGTCCAGCAGAAAATCCAATAAAATTAAACAGCAGGTCTGCAGATTGGGGACAGTGATTTCCAACCTGACAGTTCCCATTCAGAAGTCACTAGGTGCAAAGGGCTTAGTAACACGTGTGTGCCTCATGGAAGCTTTTCTTCCATTGACGGATTCAAATTCCCAGGAACCCTTCTTGAATCAGGACTGGTTGTTCGCTTTTGTTATTATTGTAAAAAACACATAACATGAAATTTGCCATCTTAAAATGTACAATTTTGTGGCATTTTAAGTTTACCATCATCTTAGTCTAGTTCCAAATTATTTTTGTCACCCCGAAAGGAAACTGTGAGCACATCAGACAGCCCTCTTCCCCCAGGAACCACTGAACATTTCCAAGGTTTATCTACATTGCAGTAAGTTTCAGAAGAATGTCATTCCTTTTTATGGCAGAATGTGATTCCACTGTATGGATGCACTAGGACTGGTCAGTTTTTGAAAACATTCTATTTGACTAAGCATTAGCTATAACCCTACGTAACTGGCCCTTCCTCGAGAAGACCTCTTCACACACTAACGCCCCCACAGAAATAGTACAGTAGCGCACGTGGCCCCCTGGAAAGCAGGCACCTTCCCTTCCACCCCGACTTCCCCTCATCAAGGTCCTAATCCTGAGGTGTGTATGTGTGTGTGTGTCCATGTGCACGCGCACACATGTATTTTGAGTGTACTGACAACACTTCAGCTTTGCGCTTGGGTTTGGGTGGGAGAGACAACACTGCCCAAGTCTTCCTCACTGCATTTGCCCCAACAAAACTTACATTAGGGGGGAGCACGAAGTATTACACCTGCTCAAGAGAAATAGGAACGTGTCTTTACCACTGTTTATTTCTGACACGGAAATCCATGAAATGCCTGAGGTTCTAAGTTCCATTAAAACCTTAAATGTCCACGTGCATAGTATCTCACTGGCCTCCTCAGGGATGACATGCTCCCTGTAACTATGTGTGTCTTATGTCGGTAACAAGAACCCTGCCTAATTCCACCTCTCTAGTTAACATGTGTATGGAATCATTTACTAAAATGGAATCCACTCGGTATGCAGACTGTCCCTACTCCAAATAACCCACTGTTTTAGTTGCCTTGGCTACTCCAGAAAATATCATGCAAAGGGTTGCTTATAACAATGGGAATTTATTCACTCATGATTTTGAGGTTAGGAAAAAGTTGAAATTAAGGACTCATCATCACGGCGATGCTTTCTTCCTGAAGACTATGGCGTTTCGGGCTGGCTTCTGGCGATCTGTGGTCCTTAGCTTTTCTGTCACATGGTAAAACACATAGTGGCATCCCCTTGTCTCTCCCTTCTCTTCCGGGTTCAGCTTCTTGCCTCCTGTGGGTTTCTCTATCTCTGTATGAATTTCTTCATCTTTAAAGGACTCCGGTAATAGGAGTGAGACCCATCCTGACTGAGGTGGGACACCTTAACTGAAGTAGCCTCATCAAAACGTCCTACTTACAGTGAGTTCACACACACAGGAGGGGATGAAGTTTAAGAACCTGTCTTTCTAGGGTATATACAGCTCCAAACCACCATACCTATACATGATGATGTTAGTGCAAGCAATGAAAATGTAGAATAAATTGGCCTTTCAACTACAAATCATGACAAATCTTTAAGGTCAAGCACATAAGGGGTTTTCAATCATATTCAACGGCCCTTAAATACCTACACTGAAGAAAGAGATTAAACATGGTGGTGAGTTATGATATATGATAATGAATCTGTACCATCTATCATAATAATAAGTTTCTTTTATGATTTAAAATATTTGAAACAAGAATGAAATGACAGCTACTGGTGACATGCAGCCTGTACCTGATAAAACATTAGTGAAATTCAGTTTCTCATTTGTGATTCTTTCCTACTGGTAGAATCCCTAAGTAGGTTTTATTAAGCTTCTGCTTGTTCCTGGCAATGTGCTGGATCTGTCAGTCACAAAGCAGAAGGTGGGGAAATAACCCTCCAGGTTTTTGGTTATTTTAATACCTTGCATGGGCAAATGTGAGGAATGTTTGCATCTGCTGGGGGACCCAATCTACAGAAGTCCCAGCTCCTGGAAGCCTGCACAGATGGGTATTACATATCCTGTCCAGGAGCTCTGGTTTCTCTGCTGGAAGGCTGGATGGCCTGCAGAGCATTCTAATTTTAGGCAAGAAGTTGGAACAACTGCACTAGTGAAGGAGGAAAAGGTATGCAAATAAGGATGCCCTTTCACTCAAACAGATCTGAGTGAGCTTCATGGTAGTGGAAATGGTGACCCCTTTTAAAAAGGTCCATGAATGCTAATTTCAAACACTAAGAGGAAGCATTAAACTTCAACAGTATTCAGCAGATAAATATACTGGGGCTAATGTCTTTTCATCTACTTACCAATAGGTCTTGTGCTACAGGGACATATTAGCATTGCAAGTCAAATCAAATCTATAAAACCAGTGATGTTTGTAAAGTGCCTTGTTACTGAGTCAGATTGAAAAGAAGGCTGTAACATCTTATAAAGCTAAACCTTCACTTACCACAAGACTCAGCAATCCCACAGCTAGATTTACCCGAGAAAAAAAAATATGTGTTCATTTCAAAACCCTGTATGCAACTTTCCTTGTAATTATCCCAAATTGGAAACCACCCAAATGTCCAACAGCTGGAGAATGGATTAAGAGACTGCTATCCATACTCAAAATGGAACATTCCTTAGCAGCACAGTAAGACTGCAGACACTTGCTTCTGCATGAATGAGTCTCAAATGCATTACACTGAGGGGAAGAAGCCGATTCAACAGGCTCCATGCTGTATGATTCCATGCATGTGACATTCCTGAAAAGGGAAAATTACGGAGACGGAATGGTGATGTGGTCTGGGGCTGGAGCAGGGAGAAAGGGTGTGTGGGGACTTTTGGGGGGTGACAGGATTGTTCTGTATCTTGGCTGTGCTGGTGGTAACCTGACTTTCCTCATTTGTCAAAATGTGTAAATTTATACACTAAAAAGGGTGAATTTTACTTTGTGTACACTGTACTTAATTAAAAGGAAAAAAAAAAAAAGGCTGCAACACATAAGGGTGGGGAGAGGTGGGCAAGGGGTTATTTCTATCACACAGGGCAAGGGGTTATTTCTATCACACAGGGCCCCATTCATCTCCAAGGCTGTAAGCTGAGCCTGAGAACAGAGCCACGTCATGATCCACCTATTGTGAAAAATCTGGCCCCAAATTCCAGACATTCTCTCCCTCCTAGAATAAACTGTGACAGTGACCTAGCTAGGTAAGGGACAGTCTTTCCATATGTCAGTCATAGAATTTGCCCTATATGCACAATTTGACAAGACTACCAGGCTCTTTACAGGAGAAACACTAAAACCATTCATTCAGCTCTCTCGTCACACTTCTTATCGTTACGAAGAGCCAACTCCCTCACCAACACCAGTGTCCCCTACGTCTCTGTCTGTCATCTGACTGCACATGGCTCACTGTGCATTTTCCGTCTACTCTTTGCTGGTCAAATCCTGCACCATCTTCTTTCTTTTGCTAAAGACAGCTTTCCGTTCCAGCTTACCTTCCTCTCTTGAGGCTGGAATAAAGACAGTAATTTGGAACTTCTGCTATGTTCTTTTGAAAAATCCTTTCAATACATATCTCCTTCCACTGCCTTACCTTTCTTTTCTCTGATTCCAGAATGATGGATTATTTTACACCCAGCTTCTCTCCTGATACACTTCATTAGAATTTGTCATCCTATCCTGCTGTATTATTTGTAGCACTTTCAAATTTGTGTGAATTGTTTGACAGGTGCTAAACGTGGATCTGGATGAAATTTTTTTTTATCATGTGAATTTTGGGATAAAGCCCCAGAAAAAAAGATTTAATATGTTTGTAGGAAGTCACTTGCTGAAGTTTCCCTGTTTCCATACTGCACTGGAAATGGACTACAGTTTTCTCTGCTATATTCAGAAACAAGAGAGGAAGAAAACTTTGATCCATCCTATTTGGAGGGGTCACTTGCAGAAACCTGTGCAGGTTAAACCACATTGGCAAAGGCTCACTGCCTTACATCTCTGTTCCTGGAAAGGAAAGGCAATTTCTACCATGACCTGCCTCGTAGAAATTGCCCAAGCTGCTAAGGTGAATGTATGGGTCTCAACCACACCCCTGGCAGGGAAAGTCTGCTGAAATTAAAGGCACCACATCACTTTAAGGTGGTGCTGGGAAGCTGTAGGCATCATAAGAAAAGCACAGAGTCTAGAGGCTTCATAGGAAAGTCTGAAAACTGCTGGGTCCTCACCCTTCAAGAAACTTGATACTGGGAGCTCTCTCTTCCTGAAACATGGCTCTGTATGGTCTGGGAAAATCTGACTGGGGTTGATAATATCTGAGGAAACCCTCCTCCAAAAAAAGGCTCCATTTATACACAGGGCAAGAAACAGAAAAAAAAACAACTGAAAAATTCGAATCAGTTAAACAGAACCTATGCTAGAGACCTAGAGGAAGTTGAATGGAAAGCCAAAGAACAGATACAGAACAAAAACAACCAAAAAGAAAACGAAGGTAAAAGGAAGAAAACAACTTCCAGAATAAAATAATTAAGGAAATCAAACACCTAGATGCCAGCAAAAAAATGACGCATATTAGGAAAATCAAAGATATGGCCCAGCAAACAAACAAATGAACACTTCAAATGAGATACACGATTTGAAACAACCAATTCAGGATGTTCAAACAGACCTGCAAACTCTCATCAAAAATCAAATCAACGAGTGGAGGGAGGATATAAAGAAGACATTGGGCAAACATAAAGAAGAACTCAAAAGTTTGAAAAACAAATCGCAGAACTTATGGGAATGAAAGGCACAATAAAAGAGATGGAAAAAATAATGAAGACCTACTACAAAAGATTTGAAAAGGCAGAAGAAAGGATTAGTGAACTAGAGGACTGGATATCTGAAATTCGACAGAAAAAAACATATAGAGAAAAGAATGGAAAAATAATGAGCAGGGTCTGAGGGAAATGAATGACGACATGAAGTTAACAAATAAACACAGTATGGGTGCCCCAGAAGGTGAAGAGAAGGGAAAAGGAACAGAAAGACTAATGGAGGGTGAAAATTTCACATCTCTTCTGAAAAACAAAATTACAAATCAAAAAAGTGCAACAAACCCCAAACAGAACAGATCCAAACAGACTACTCTAAGACAATTACTAGTCAATTCTCAAAAGTCAAAGACAAAGAGAATTTTGAAAGCAGCAAGAGAAAAGAAATTCATAACATACAAGGGAAGCTCAATAAGACTGTGTGGATTTCTTAGCAGAAACCATGGAGGCATGATGTATATAAGATTTTGAAAGACAAAATCTACCAACCAAGAATTCTATACCCAGCAAAACTATCCTTTAAAAAATGAGGGGAGGCAGAGCAGGACGGGGAGCAAGCACATACCTCAGACCCCTTCTCCTCCCCTGGCCACCCTCTCCTCAAAGCTGGACCGGAACTATGTAATTCCAGAGGTTCTGGTGCCATTGTTGTGTGGGATAAACAGTAATGGCAGAGACTGCAGCTCCCAGAACAACAGCCATAATACTAGGAGCAGGAGTGGCAATGGCAGAAGCAGACTTCCTCATTCCTATCCCCACAGTGACCTCCTTGTCCTTGGGGGCAGGAGGAGGGGGAGGTGGCAGCAACAGCAGTAGTGGCAGCTGGATTAAACAGGTCACCTGAAGGTATTTTATGCACAGGGTTTGTAAGGAAAAAGATAACTATTGTTATTCACATGACCTCTCTGACAGTCCATATGGTGCAGTATGCCAGTATTTTCAGCCAGGGTACTGTACTCACGGAGGCCACTGTAGATATGAACATAGCAAACCATAGCAAACCACTGAAACAGGAAGAAGTAACTGCTGCTGATCTAACTGCAAAATCATTCCTTGCTGCTTCTGATAGTCTCGCATCAGTAGTTGGACCACATGTTGAAAGAAGTGGAGGTGAAGCTGAGTCAAGAAATTCAACCTTTGCAACTATAGGAGCAAGATAGAAGACTGGGTGAATGCCATTGAGTTTGTTCCTGGACAACCCTAATGCCCCTTCCTGCACTGAAGCATACCCACAGGGCTCGGTAACCAAGGAAGAATCAGAGAGAGCGCAAATCACTATGGAATCAAAGAAGCAGCTTTGCCCCTATGCTGCAGTGAGAGAGTGCCGATATGGGGAGAACTATGCATACCTCCCTGGAGATTCATGTGATATGTGTGGGGTGCAGATCCTACATGCAATGGATTTTGCCCAGAGATCACAACATATAAAATCTTGCATTGCGGCCCATAAGAAGGACATGGATCTCTTATTTGCTGTCCAATGCAGTAAGGACATGCGTTTTGGGATCTGCATAGAGGTTGTCTATGAAAAAGCCAACCCCAGTGAGCACTGCTTTGGAATTCTCCCCAATTGCACCCATATCTACTATCACATGCATTTACAAGTAGAGGAATGCCAAGTAATTTGCTAGCAACATCATAAAAGTCCTGCCTAGAATGCTGGATCACATCTAACTTTGTCATAACTGAGCAGTGGGTGGAGGAGAAAGAAGAGAAGCAGAAACTCATTCAGAAATACAAGAAGGCAATGAGCAACAAGTCATGCAGGTATTCTGTGAAGGATGTGGGAGCTGTTCATTTGGAGGGAACTGTTTCTAGAAGCATGTGTATGCTAATGGCCGTAGAGAGAAGCCAGAGACAGAAAGTGGGAACACAAAGCAGATACCAGGCCTATCGAAGGAACCACTTTTGGCAGCTCATTGAGGGAAGACAACAGCAATCCCTTGAACAACGAAAAAAAAAAGAGGTTGCCATTTCTGAGCTGGGTGAGATGTTGCTAATGCCTCTGGCTGCAGGTGGAGATGATGACTCAACAGACATGGAAGATGAATGGGACTTGTCTCATGATGAGCTGGAAAATGTTTATGACTTCGATCTACAGCAACTTTCAATGAATTTATGAACTGGTCTGCTGAGCCTCAGTCACTAGCTATTATTTGTTGTGGTATAGCAATGCCTGTGTTTCTCTCCTAAGCAGGCCTATCAATTCCAGGTGCTGCTGTAATAATTTTTACCCAGTGTGCTGGTTTGAAAGGACTATGAACTAAAGAAAAGACATGATTAATCCTGATCCATTTTGTGGAGGCAGCCATTTATTTTAATTCCTATTCAGTACTGTGGGTTAGAAACTTGATTAGATTATCTCCATAGAGACATTACGCACCCAACTGTGGTTAACTTTTGATTAGAAGGAGACATGATTCCACCCAATCCAGGCAGGTCTTGATTAGTTTGCTGGAATTCTTTAAGAAGGAAGCATTTTCAGAAAAAGCTTGAGAGCCATGAGTAACATGAGAGCCCACGCAGCCAGAGACCTTTGGAGATGAATAAAAATACCCCTAGGGGAGTCTTATGAAACAAGAAGCCTGGAGAGAAAGCTAGCGGATGTCACCATGTTCACCATGTGCCTTTCCAGCTGAGAGAAACGGTGAATGTCATCAGCCTTCTTGAACCAAGGTTATTTTTCCCTGGATGCCTTATATTAGATATTTCTATAGCCTTGCTTTAATTTGGACATTTTCATGGTTGCAGAACTGTAAACTTGCAAATTAATAAATTCCCCTCTTAAGAGCCATTATGTTTCTGGTATATTGCATTCTGGCAGCCAGCAAACTAGAATACCCAGGTCTGTCTTCTCAATCTCTCACCCTTCCCCAAGGAGTGTGTTGTTCTCTCTGTTTAAAAAGTTAAAAATATAAATATTAAGGTAAAAAAAAATGAGGGGAAGATTAAAACATTCTCAGACAAACAGGTACTGAGAGAACTTGTGACTAAAAGACAGGCTCTGAAAGAAATAGTAAAGGCCTCTCTCTCTGGCCAACACAACAAGCAAACTTATCACCCTCCCCCTGTCTACGTGGGACATGACTCCCAGGGGTGTGGACCTTCCTGGCAACATGGGACAGAAATCCTAGAATGAGCTGAGACTCAGAATCAAGGGATTGAGGAAACCTGCTAGACCAAAAGGGGGAAGAGTTAAATGATACAAAGTGTCAATGGCTGAGAGATTCCAGAGTCGAGAGGTTATCCTGGAGGTTATTCTTATGCATTAAGTAGATATCACCTTGTTAGTCAAGATGTAGTGGAGAGGCTGGAGGGAACTGCCTGAAAATGTAGAGCTGTGTTCCAGTAGCCATGTTTCTTAAAGATGATTGTATAATGATATAGCTTTCACAATGTGACTATGTGATTGTGAAAACCGTGTGTCTGATGCTCCTTTAATCTACCTTGTCAACAGACAAGTAGAACATATGGAATAAAAATAAATAATAGGGGGAACAAATGTTAAAATAAATTTAGTTTGAAAT
>PVIY010014592.1:0-56099 GCA_004026745.1 Myrmecophaga tridactyla
TTCTCTATTATTGTTTTATTTCTTTTTCTGATGTCTTTTTATTTCTTTCTCTAAATTGATGCAAATGTTCTAAAAAATGATGAATATGCAACTATATGATAATATTAAGAATTACTGATTGTATATGTAGAATGGAATGATATATTAATGTTCTTTTGTTAAGTTTTTTAATTAATAAAAAGTTTAAAAAAAAAAAAAGAAGGTTAGTGTGGCTAGAGCATAATGAACAAGGCAGAGGAAATTATTTTGGAGAAATAAGGACAATGTCATAGAGGGCTTTTGTAAGCCTTGGTCAGGAATTTCTATTTTATCCTATCTATAATTGCAAGACTGTGCGTGTGTGGGGGGGAGTATGGGAGTTGATGGGTATACTTTACCAAACTTACATTTTAAAAATATCATTGTGGCTTCTGTATGAAATAATAAGTATAAGAAGTAAGTGCGGATGTAGGGAGACCAGTTAGAAAGCTATTGTATTAATTTAAGCAGAATATTATAATATTTGTACTAGAATATTATCAGTAGTGTTCTGAAAAAAGGTCTATTTTAGGACAAATTTTGGTGAAAGAAAAAATATGAATATATGGCATGAAGTGTGAAAGACAAGGATCAAAGATATTTCCTAATTATTTGACAACAAACGCATAATTTACAGAAATGAAAACAAGAGTTTTGTTTTAGATAAGTTGAGTTTGAAATGCCTATAGGATGTTCAATGGGAAAAGTCAAGTAAATAGTTGAATATTGGAATCTGAATCGGGAATAGTTTTGCTACCACTACAAGCAGAGAAGGGACAATAGTAGCAAGAAGCTGTGTTACTGCATGAAGTTAATTGTTCTTACACTTTTAACCTGGGAGATACCACATTACATTTCTCTAATGATGTGAATATTCCAGAAAACAGGTGTGTGTTTACGATGCAGAAGAGATGGGAACACTTCAGGATCATTGTCACTGATGCAAATGGGGAGGAGCAGGGTCATTACATCTTCTTTAGAAGGAGGAAAATACAGAGTAGTGGATATTTATCAAGGCTGCTTGGTATATTTGCTCTTTCTAAATTACATAATTTTCTCCTACTCGCTTCTTATTTTCTTTGTGATAAGGAAGCTTAGAGTAAGGAGTGGGGGACAGGGGACAGAGGCTAAGAAGAAAATTTCAAAAAAATCATATTGGAGAATAGAGAGTAAAATATGATGTTAAACAAAAGGGAATTTATAACTTGGCAGTACAGAGGGCCCACATATGACCTGTGGTTATAAATTTAAAGTGAAACCACCCAGCAGAATTCTCTGTTTTTCTGCAGTTGTGTTCAGCTGCATGGGTACTGGTGATGAGCATAGAGTATTGGGTTCAATAGGGTTCAACATTTGTAAGGCCAATGCAGTAAGAAATTAAGAGAATTATGTATCTGTGCAAAGCATGATGGGCCTTGGCATTTAAACTGATAAAAAGAGAAGAATAAAGACATCAATGTAGTAAGCGACACTTAAAAACTTATATGATTCATTTTTAGAGGGCCCAGTAGATAAAAAGCTTCTTAGACTTATAGATGCCAAAGTAAGCAAGCTAGATTATAATAATCCCTTCAAAATATACAAAATATACATAAAAAGCAACCCACTGAAATTGAGTTTATGAACACAGATAAATTTTGATTTAACTAGTATATTGGGAAAAATCTTCCAATGTTCTTAAAAAATTCCTCCAAAATTTGCAAAGTAGAAATTGGTTTGAAATGGATGTTGTTTTCCTGAATTTTGATTCCTTAGATTTTCTCACTCTCTCTCAATATAAAATTGTAGTTGTTTGGGCAAAATTTTTCAACACTATATGAAAAGATATTTATACAATATATATAAGAAATATAAACACTTTCACACACAAGTGGTCTACAGCTTTTCTAGAATCAGGGGTTTATATGCATATATACATATTTTTACAAATCCTTTCATTTAGTTTTGGTTTCCCTGTTACAATGAAGGCATGATTTTTAATTTTTATCACGCAAAACTCTTAATTGCATCATGATACAAGATAGATGAGAAATAACACATTCATTTTCTGAAATAAGCCTTGATCTTATTTTGTTTTAGACCTTACGGACATATTTTTCTTTTCATATTTATATTTTAGCGCTTTAAGAAAATAAACTTTAAATCTGAAGCTCTTAAATTTAGAAAATATTATACGAATTTTGCAGTGGGGGGGGAGGTTTATTTTCCAGTTTGACAAATAAGTCATAGAGATGCAAGAAGAAATTAGATTACTGTGTTTTATCTTTGTACCATGGGTTTTTGTCACAGTTAAAGATCAATTAATTATCAAGAACAGCAAATTGGGAGATTATATATTTTATGCCTGCTCTCAACCTTATGGTATTATTTCACTGATGGTTCTTTTCTTGACAAATACAATATCAATATCATTTTTAAATATCTTCCTTCACAATCATATTTCACTTTTATCGATACTCATTTAATTTTTTTAATTTGAAAAAGTAATTGCTTTATGATTCAATACAGTCTAGTTCTGTTTTCAATAAAATAGCTAACTTTGAAAAGGTCTTTGTTAAGACTTCTATGTCCCCTTAGGATGCAGAAAGCGGCAAAAAATGTTGCTCCCACAAAAACAGTTGAAAAAGATGGATAATCTACAAAATAAAATCTTGTCTTGAGCCCACTGGAGAAGTGAATTTACAAGGAAATCCAAGAGGACTTCAATGAAAGATGGAAACACAAACTGTTTCATCTGTGGCAGAGCATAAGAGAAACGTATGGCCACCACACAAGTGGGTGACAAGATACCTGCTGAAATTGTAATGAATACTTAAAAGCCAAATGTGGGCTAGTGTTGATTTGGAATAGCAGAAGGAAATCTCATTCCCCACAGGCCTCTACCATAAGCCCATATTAAAGATTGGAGGCTGAGTAGGAGAGCAGAGAAAGCACTTCTTTGTGGAACAGACTTGAAAAAAAAAGTGCTTGCTGACTGTGGGGAGATTAGGCAGGCAAAGAGCCCCACCTACTTCTCAATCGCTTCTTCTTTCGTATAAAGTAAAAGCTTGAAGCCACTAGGGGAAGAGCTACACATGCTCCAAGCCACAAGACATAGGCAAAGATCCATTGTTTCTTCATGGAGGAATAGAAGCAAAACTCACCTGCCTTAGGAAGAGGAATAGAAAAACCCTCTCTCATGATGCAAAAATCCACTGCCATTGGGAAAGTGTAGAGGCAAAAACCCTCTACCCCTGGGGAGAGTCAAAGAACTATTTGGGACCAACCAGGAAAAGCAGGAAACTACAACCCAAGATCAACCACAGATAGGCAGAGTTTGGCTGCCAAAGGGAGGGGGAGAAAGAGCACTGAACTTGCCATGCCTCCAAGTCCCACATTCACAGGGTATGTATAGTGAGGTTGGCCTAGGCAAACAGGGAATCTTCCCTCTCTTCATCAAGATATCCTGAGCAAGTATCAAGAGCACAGTGTGATACCTCCCTCTCTGGTACAAGTCTGCAGGGATGGCTCAAAGCTCAGGAGGAGAGGAGGGACAATGAACCTTTGGTACCACAACACTCAATCTAACCACAAGGTAATAGTAGCCCTCCAGTGAAGAAATTTGAGGTCTGTAGAGCACTTAAAATAGTAATAGCAACAACAAAACTCAAATCCAGCTTCATTCTTAAATGGATCAGCTTATTTCCCTACACTAGTAGATTGGCAGAAGTGGTGTACTCATTTTAAAAGTAAATTTTGTTTGCTTCTGACTCCACTGTTCTTTGAAATGGTATATGTCATTTCAATAAAAAATTATGAGGTGCACAAGAAAGGAAGAATAAACCACCCATTGTCAAAAGAGAAAGCATTAATAAGACAAGTTCAGAAATATTCCAGCTATTGGGGTTATAAGAAATGAACTTTAAATTAAGTATGGTTAATATCTGGTGGAAAAATTGGACACATACACACAGATAGGGAATTTCAGTAAAGAGAAAGAAACTATAAAAAGTGTCAAAGGAAAATTCTAAATATAAAAAGGCATGAAATAAGAACTGAAGAGTTCCTTTAATGGGTTTATCAATAGAATGCCAACAGCTGAAGAAAGACTCAGTGAACTGGAAGATAGGCCAATAGAAATTATCTAAACTGAAATAGAAATAGGAAAAAGGTGTTGAAAGAGAACAGAGCATTCACTAGCTGTTGGACAAAATCAAATAATCTAACATACATTTAATTGCATTTCCAGGGTGAGAAAATAGAAAAAGCAGAATAAATGAAAGAGAAAATGGTCAGGAAATGTTCAAAAATAATGAAAGACATTGAAACACAAAATCAAAAAGCATAGATAAATTGATGCAGGATTTAAAATATATACCACACATCATACACAAACTGTTGGAAACCCAAATAAAAAGAAATCTAAAAAGGAAACCAGGAAAAAAGGATATATAATATACAGCAAAAATGAATGGTAACATTTAGAGCAGGCTAATCATTGGAAGCTATGAAGAAAATGGAATGACATGTTCAAAGTAAGAAAGCAAAAACAAAGAAGCAAAACTTTGTTAAGATGAAGAAATCTAGGCTTTTTCTATCAAGCACCTCACAATTCTTCCAGCCCCTATCCATTACCCAAGTCTAAAACTATTTCCACATTTTTTTATATTGGCTGTAGCAGAAGTCCATTCTCCTAGTACCAATATCTGTTTACGTTTCCTTGGATGTTTAAGTAAACAGCATGCAATGGGATTTTATTGACTCATGGTTTGGGGCTAGGAGAATTACAAAACTGAGGTTTCAGTAAGATGATGAGTTATTCCCAAAACTGGCATTCTGGGGCTGGCAACTGGGATCGCGGGTTGTGGGCTCCTCTGACACATACCAATGCACATGGTTGTAACTTCTGGCCTTTCCATTCTCATTCAGGTTCCACTGATGTTCTGGATGTTCTGTCTCTGGGTTTTTCTTTTTCTGTCTGAAATTCTTTCTGTTTATGAAGGACCCCAGTGATTGGATTAAGACTTATCATGATTGACTTGGGTCACATCTTAACTGGAGAAATCTCATCAAACTGCTACACTACAGGAATGCATTAAGTTTAAGAATATGTTTTTTTTTTCTGGTGTATATCACTCCAAACTACCACATTATGAAAGTAAAATGACAACTTTCATAACGGGAGAAAATATTTGGAAACCACCTATCTGATAAAGGCTTAATATCCAGAATATATAAATAAATCTTGCAAATAAACAACAAAAAGACAAACAACCCAATTGAAAAATGGGCAAAAGACTTGAATAGACATTCCTCCAAAGAGGATATATAAATGACCAAAAACCACTTGAGATGATGCTCAACATCATTAGTCATTCAGACAATACAAATCAAAACCATGAGATATCATTTCATACCCACTAGAATAGCTACTACTCAAAAAACCAGAACATGAGAAGTGTTGGACAGGGTACAGAGAAATAGGAACACTCATTAATTGCTGGTGGGAATATGAAGTGGTACAGATGCTATGGAATAAAGTTTGGTAGTTCCTGAGAAAGTTATCATACATCTTGGTAATCCCACCTTTAAGGATATACCCCCAAAATTTGAAAGCTGAGACTCAGACAAATACTTACACACTTACGTTCATAACATCAATTATTCACAATTGAAAAAAATGGAAGCAAACTTCCTGTCCATTGACTGGTGACTGGATAAACAAAAAGTGGCATACACATACAATGGAATATTATTCATATAAAAATGAAGTTTTGATACATGCAGCAACATATGTGAATCTTGAAGACATCGTCTTGAAGACATCACATTAACTGAAATAAGCGAAACCCAAAAGTACAAACACTGTATGTTTTCATTGATATGAAATAGAATAAGGAAACCCATAGAGTCAGAATTAGAATATAGGTTACCAAGGGACAAATTGAGGGTGGGTAATAGGGAGTCAATGCTTAAAATGTATAGAATTTCTATTTGGGATGATAGAAAAGTTTTGGTATGGATGGTGGTGATAGTAGCACAAAATTGTGAACGTACTTAACAGCACTGAATATTCGTATTTGGTTAAAAGGAGAAATTTTAGGTTGTATATATATTTCTAGAATAAAAAGTGAAAAAAAAACGTGAAACTGTACAACTCAAACTCTCATTTCAACCATGGATCATAGTTAATAATACAATTATAACAATGCTCTTTCACCAATTGTAAAATCATACCACAGCATAGCAAGGTGTTAACAATAGATTGGTACATGGAAACCCTCTATTTTATGCATGATTTTTCTCTAAAGCCACAACATGTCTAATAAAAAAAAAGTAAAGAAACAAACATAAGGTTTTACAACTCAAATTGTAACCCTAGTGTAAACTCTGGAGTATAGATAACAGTATGAGTATATTCATATTGTTTCACCAATTGTAACAAAAGTACCACACTGATGCAACATGTTTGTAGGAAAATCTATGTGTCTGACATGGGGTGGAGTACATGGGAACATTGTACTTTCTGCAAGATTTTCTTTAATCCTACATATTTTCTAATAGGAAAACTAGGAGCATGGTACATTTAGAGACAAAATGAAAACAATTACATTTAATGTAAATGATCTAAACATTCCAAATAAAAAGCAGGATACCCCCAAAAGCTATACTCAACTATGCCCTGTACGGAAAAACCTAGTTTAAATATCAAGAAGTAGCTAGATTAAAAGTTATAGAATAGGAAAAGAGGCACCACATAAATAATGATTTTAAAAATCTCAAGGATTATATTAACATTTGATAGAGTAGAATCCATAACAAATGTTATGGTTATAAAAGTGAACATCACATAATGACAAAGCGGTAAGATCACAAAGACCTAAAAGCTCTAAATGTGTGAACTTTAAAGAGGGATTCAAAATACATGATGTAGAAAAGAGCTGAAAGGAGAAACAGATAAATTTTCAATTCTAGAGATTTTGATACTCCTTTCTCAGTAATTGATAGAGCAAATAGATAAAACATAATCAGTAAATATATTGAAGATGTGAACAGAACTATGAACCTACTTGACCATATTGAAATTTCATAGAACCATCTACTCATAAACAGCAGAAGGCAATTTTTTCAAGAGCACATAAGAATATTCTCTGCATAGATTATACTATGGGCTGTAAAGAAAACTTCCATAAATGTAAAAGAACTGGAATTATACAAAGTACATTGACCGACCATAAAAAATTAAATCAGAAATCATGAAGAAACCTGGAACATTCACAAGTATTAGGAAATTAAATATCACAAGCCCTAAATGTCAAATAAGAGGTCACTTGGGCTCTTCGAAAATATGTTGTATGACAATTAAAATACAGCATACCAAAGTTTATGGGATATAACTAAAGCAGTGTGGAAAAGGTATTTATAGCATTAAATGCTTAATTTATGAATCAATAAAAGGTTTAATAAATAAAATCTAAGCTTAATAGTAAGAAAATTAAAAAATAGCATTAACTCTGTGCAAATTTTTCTAAAGTATAGAAGAAGGAAAACTTCTTATAAGACCAAAAATAGCCTCATACCAAAAGCAATCAGTAAAACTAGAAAATTGCTGACCAAAATATTTCATGAACATAAATGCAAAAATCCTTAACAAAATATTAGCAACTAAAATCCAGCCATATATACACATACAAACAATATTATATCAGGACTATGTGGAATTTATTCCGGACATGCAAGGTTATTTCAACATTTGAAAATCAATCATTATAAATCACCTATTTACTGACTAGAAAATAATAAGTATATATGTATATTAACACTCCTATACAATTTTATATTTATGATTATATATATTTATGCATACATGCCTACATATGTAATCATCTCAATAGGTGCAGGAAAAGCATTGGATAAAAGCCAATGCTTTCTCCCTTGGATGGTAAAAATGGCACAGAACTGTGCTCTTGCCACTCCATTTTAGCATTGTACTCAAAGTCCTCACCAGTGAGCTAATGTAAGATAAATAAAAGGCATTTATAGAAGCCACTGAAATAATGAAATGCTTAGAGATGAATCTAACACAAAATACGCAATGAATATATCCTAAAAGGTAGAAAGTATTGACGAGAGAAATCAAAGAAGGGAAAATAAATGAATAGATGTACTATGCTGGTGGTTCAAAAGACTCAATGTTGCTACAATGCTAATCTTTCCGAAATGGATCGAATGAGTGAATGCAATGCAAATAAAAATTCCACAAGGATTTTTTGCAGAAATTGACGAGCTAATTCTAAAATGTATATGTTAATGCAAAGGACATAAAACAACTAAGCGATTTTGCAAAATAGGTACGTGTGCTACCTGAATTCAAGGCTTAAGTTACAGTAATCAAGACATTCTGCTATTAGAAGATAAACATAGAGATTAGTGTAACAGAATACGAATTCAGAAATAGACTTAAACATATATGGTTAGTTAGTTTTTATTACCAAATTGCCAAGGTAATTCACTGGGAAAAAACAGGTAGTCTTTCCAACAAATAGTGCTGGAACAAGAGGACATTCATATGTAAATATATGAACCTCAACTCATGAAAAACTGGCTTAAAATGGACCATTGATGCAGTGTAAAGCTTAAAACTATCAAACTTCTCAAAGAAAAGATAGAAAAAAATCTTTCTGACCTTGAGCTAAGCCAAGATTTCTTAGTTAAAATATGAAAATCACAAGCCATAAAAGAAAAATAATACATGGGAATTTGTCAAAGTTAAGAACTTTCATTCATTAGGCAATACTGAAAAGATTATGTATAGATAAACCACGGACACAGGTAAAATTTTTGCAAAGAAAACATATCTAATCAAGTACTTTATCCAGAATATGAAGCGAATGCTCACAAATCAATACCAAAAAAATTAGAAAAGTTTTGAATAAATATTTCACTAAAAAATAGATATGGGTGGCATGCACACACTTAAAAAGATTCAATATCAGTATTCATCAGAGAAATGGAAATTAAAGCCACAATACAATACTAACATTCATCTATTAGGATGTTAATAATAAAGAACAAAAGCCAAGTGTTTACTAAGATATAGAACAACTGAGACTTGCATACATTCCTGGTGGGAATGAAAACAGTGTAGCCACTTTGGAAAACAGTCTGCTTCTTACAACGTTAAGAGCTGATTTACTTTATTACTCAGCAATTCCATTCCTAGGTATTTTTTCAGTGGAGATTAAAACATACATCCACACAAAGTCCCTTGGTGTCTGAATTTATATTGCATCTTTATTTATAATGATCAAAACCCAGGAACAATTCAAGTTTCTTGAATCCACTGGTAAGCGGATAAAAAATTGTGGCACATCCATAGTATGGAATACGATTGAGAAATCACAAGAAGTAACCTCTGATATATGTAATAACATGCAGAAATGGTAAAGCATTATTTTACATGAAAGAAACCTGACAGAAAAAAACAACACACTAGATAATTTTATTTGTATGCTATTCTTGAAATGCAAACCATATAGGGAGAAACACATCAGGTGTCATCAGATGCTCCGTCTGAGGAGAGAAGCTTGATTAAAAATGGCACAGAAACTTTTTTATGTGATAGAAATACCTGATATCTTGATTAGAGTGTTAGTTTTGACTGTATTTACTTGCCAAAGCTCTAAAACTGTACATTTTAAAAGGATAATTTTATTATATGTAGTTGTACTTCAATAAATGTGATATTTTTATAAAATCACAACCTATGGAGAATATAATGAGCTAAAGAGAGTCCATGGACTCTGATACACTGAATGAAACAATAGCTTAAGAAGAGCTAACATAATCATAGTATTAAAACATTATTGTGAACTTTTTAAAATTCAAATAGTGTGTTTTAAAACATAATTTGGTCAAAGTACTCTATTAGGAACCTCGTAGGATATAGAAAGGAATGTGTAAATGAGTTAGAGCTCTTGCCCTGGTACAGTCTATTGGGAGAAACATTTATGACCACAAGCAGCTACAACAGCAGACGCAATGTTGAAATCATTCTCTAAGTGCTGTAATATCGGCAAGAATAGTAACTTCTGACTGAAGATACTTGGGAGGACTTCAGCGAGGAGGTGGCATTTGAACTGAACTCTGCAGCTCTAAGTTGCTCCTAAATCTCTACATGATTATAAATTAATATTTAATAATGCAAACTCCCAAGATATCCCCATATAATTTTGCGCCTATGTAAGGTGTTCAAAGACATTATGCACATTTGCAATTTGCAGTATACTTGTGGGTACCATTAAACCCTTTCTTTTCCTAAGACTGCATTGTTTCCATAGTAACAAATGTATTTCAGTGTGAATATCAACATAGAAATAACTTGACTAGTACTCATAAGACACTGGGCAGGCACCTTAGCAGCATTAGATTCTGCTAAGAAAAATGCAAACTGAATTTCATCTCTAAGGCTCTATCTGTCCATCTAGTATCTTTTCTATAAGGAGATATTCAAGGAAAGTAATCCCATCTATATTGTTATATAAATTAGTGAGGAAGAAAAACTTACTTGTTCCCTATATATGAGGTCAGCACAGTGTCACTCCATTTTTTCCTTAATTAATTCATTTAATGCAGTTATTGAGAGTCTACCATGTACGAGGTACATATATTTGTATCCTTACTTTGCCTTTTTCATTTTAGAGTGAGCAGGTAAAAAATCTATTGAGAACATGTGAGAGGACATGCTGACAACTCCCACACAGGCAGAGGTGAGAAAAGCAAGAAGTCCTTACCTTGCCTTTGAGATAGGTATTATGATTTGCAAATTATAAATGAAGAAACAGACTCCGAGAGAGCTTCTTTCACAACTCTGATACCATCAAGAGGGATGTTCTTTTGATCCTGGATTCAGTATGTATTTCTCTCGTGTTGGCAATTGTTCCTGTGGAGTGTGTGGTCTGACACCTGAAGATTTGTCTTTTCTTTTAGTTATTTGCGAATCTATTTTGGCCATGGTTTCAAGTTCCACATAAAACGTCTATTGTAACTGTTGTTATCATGAATTGGGAAAACATTTAGTCATTAAATTGCAACTAGCTTTTAAAGATGAGAAAAAGTTCACAGAAAATTTTTGTCTTCTCTGATTTGCCAGTTATTAAGAGTGGTATTCTCCAAGGATAAGTACTAGGACTCCGAAGGCTTATTTAACTATCTTTTAACACAAAAGTTTTGGAAGAAAGAATACTTAATGAGATGATCAGGTTTACAGATGAAAGTATGGCCTCCTAGGTTGAGAAATGACAAACTACTGGGAATAAACTTCAGTAATTGCTCGTGAGGCTTTGTACATACATGCTCAGAGCCAGGGTAGATTAACCTGGGAGGAGGCAAGCATAATGCTTCACTTTTAGTCAAAAATAATTCATATCAAACAGATGAAATTAAGACCCCTAAGTGTTAACTATGACCCAGGAAAATATCCTTTCAGTCGCTGCTGGCTTAGATGTTTCTTCTGGACAGAAAAATAGCCATCTATTGAGTATCCTAAGGGAAAAAAATAAAGAAAAAGAAAATAATATGAACCTTCACTTTTGCCCTAAAATTCTGCCTGCTTCTTTGTTTTTTTTTTGCATTTCCAGAAAGAGAAGCCCCTGCTAAAGGCAACTGAAACAGCCAAAGAGTTGGAATGATTTTTACTACAGGCGCGATTAAACAAAGATAAACGACAGGTTGTAAGGGTTTACATTTAGTCTAAGAGAAGAATAAAAAAAAAGAAGTACCATCTCCCTGTCAAATTCAGCTCACTATTCATATTTAAGCCTGTATGTTTAAACTTATGCCTAAGTGAAATTTCAGAGAACACATCATTTATTCCAAGCATCTTCTCTTATATAACAATTCTATGCAGTGAAAAAGGGCATCCTTCCTTCTTGGACTTTTCATCCTTGATTTCATTTCACTTTCAAAACTCTTGATGTTGGTGGAGTTCAGGAGCAGGTTTCCAAAGCTCTTCCTTAAATCAGGGGTAGGGTGGGGATGGGGAATGGGCTGTGCAGAACATTCTTCCTCCTTCAGCAATGAAGTGCATTGCTTCTGCCCAAAGAAAATACTTGAGTTCAGGTTTTACACTGGGGGCTATTCATGCAAGCATGCTTGGCCTGAGAAATTACCAAAAGTCCAGACTCACAGAAGGAAAGCAGGTGTTTGCCATAAATCTCATTGTTTGCACACTCTAAGGAGGCTGGAATAGCAGAATTTGGTGCCCTAGCCACGCAGAACAACCCCATCAATACAGAATAGGGAACATTCCACAGGCCAAGTACTCAGGAGATGTGCCAGGAATCAGTCTTGGAATCCAGCCCTTCTGGAGAAAGCAGCATCAGGCCTGCTATGTTAACATTTTCCTGCACACCAGGAATGTCTGAAAATGTCTCCTTTTTTCTGTTATATTTGATAGATATGTGGTCTGTATATTCAGAGTATTTGGTATTCACTCATTTCCTTTTGGAGCTCGTCGTTTGTCTATTCTTCTAGCATCCAGCATTGCAGTTGTGAAAGCTGGTGACAGTCTTATTCCAGATGTTTTGTATGTGACCTGCTTTATTTGCTCACTTTTTCCTTTCCTTTTTAGATTCTTCTCTATCAACTCCATATTCTAAAATTCCAGATGATATGACTTTGAGAATTTTTAAAGATTATTATTTTTATTACAAGTTAAATATGATATATACATAATTTGTATATAGAATTGATATATATGTAATTTGGTATATAAAATATATAAATTTCACATATATCATAGAATAAAATTTTAACCATTTTTAAGTGCCCAATTCAGCGGCATAAGCTACTTTTACAATGTTGTGCTACCATCATCACCTTCCATCACTAAAACTTTTTCAACAACCCAAGTAGAAACTGTTCACACATTAAGTAATAACTCTTCATTTTCCTTTCCCCCATTCTTTGGCAACCTGCAATCTACATTCTATCTGTATGATATATTCTAGCTATTTCATATAAGGGGAATCATAAAATTAAATTAAATTAATAAATAATTATTATTATTATTATTAATTAATCATAAAATCATAAAATTCTGTTGTGTCTGACTTATTTCACTTAACATAATGTCCTCAAGTTTCGTCCATGTTGTAGTATGTATCAGAACTTCATTCGGTTTTATGGCTGAATTATATTCCATTGCATGGATATACCATATTTTGTTTATCCATTCGTCTGTTGATGGACACTTGGATTTTTCCATCTTTTGGTTATCTTGAGTAATGATGCTGTGAAAATTTGTGTACAATATCTGTTTGAGGTCTTACTTCAAATGCTTAAAGGATAAACCAAGCAGTGGAATTCTATAGTCATTCTACAGTATTTCTGTTTAACTTTCTGAAAAACATCCGCACTCTTTTCCACAGCAGCTGCCCATATTACATTCCAACAGCAATTTCAAGCATTCCAATTTCACTACATCTTTGCCAATACTTCTTATTTTCTGTTTTATAAATAATAGCCATCCTGAGGTTGGGGGCTATTGGTATTAAAGATTATTTTGCTGGACAATTAGTACCTCAGTCAGGAAGCCATGTCCTTAATTTTGGTAAATATTTGAGTTATTTTTTAAATTTTCTTCCATTTATTTTTTTCTGTTTAGGAATCTGATTATCCAGATCTTATACTTTTAGAGAAGGTCATCTCTTTTTTTTTTCTTTTTATTTTTGTCTCATATTTTCCATACTTTTCTCTTTATTCTGATTTAAGACTATCATCTCCCAGTGCCAGGCACTGTTCTAGGTTCTGGAAATACAGCTATGTACAAATCAGAAAACAACTTAATTTTCATAAAACTTACATTCTAGTATGACAAAAATCAAGGTAAAGAAAAATATGTGATACTAAATGTTCTAGTTCGCTAGCTGCCAGAATGCAAAATACCAGAAACAGAATGGCATTTAAAAGGGGGGAATTTAATAAGTTGCTAGTTTACAGTTCTAAGGCCGAGAAAATGTCCCAATTAAAACAAGTCTATAGAAATGTCCAATTTAAGGCATCCGGGGAAAGATCCCTTGGTTCACGAAGGCCAACGACGTTCAACATTTCTCTCTCAGCTGGAAGGGCACCTGGCAAACATGGCGGCGTCTGCTGGCTTTCTTGTGGCTCTACCTAAAAGGGCCCTTCTCCAAAATGTTTCCTCTTTTAAAGGATTCCAGCAAGCAACTCCATCTTCAGTGGGTGGAGACACACCTCCATGGAAATTATCTAATCAAAAGTTACCACCCACAATTGGGTGGGTCACGTCTTTATGGAAACAGTCAAAATGCTCCCACCCAGCAATATTGAATGAGGAGCAAAGGGCATGTCTTTCCTGGTGTCTACCACAGATTCAGACCGGCACACTAAACAAAAATAAATTTCTAGGAAAAAAAGGTAAAGAAAGGAAAGAATTTAGGAAGGTTTTTAAATGTTTCAGATATGAGGTTCAGGGGGAAATCTGGATACAGTAAAGGAGACAATGCTTGATAGATAAGTGGGGTACGAGCATTCCAGGCTGAGGTGTCGACAAGGCAAGGACTAAGTCCAGAGGTAGAATTGTATCTGAAGTATTCCAGGAAGAGCAAAGTCATCAATATGGCTGAAGTGGAGCAAAGCACAGAAGAGAGTAGTAGTAAATGTGATCAGATTTTCAGGGAAGATCTGATCACGGAGTCATTGGAAAACTGTTGGTAACTATTCTGAAAGAGATGAGAAGCCATTGTGAGGTTTTGGAGAAAGAGTGGCCTGTTATGAATTTCATACTTTTAAAGGATTACTCTGATTGATAACATTGAGAAAAGATTGAAGGGGCAAGAAAGAAGGCATAAAGACCAGTGAAAATAGATAAGACACAATGGTAGCTTCCCACACCCAGGTGGTAGCAGAGAAAGTGAGGACAGGTGAGCTCTGGATACATTTTGGAAATGCAGTGGATAGGATGTGTTGATAGATGCATGTGCAATGTGCTAAAAAGAGGTATCAGAAACAACTCTGGGTTTTATGATTTGGATAGCTGTAAGAGTAAAATTGCCATTAGCTGATGACAAGGTGACAGAAGGGGAAGATTTTTGAAGGAGTGGGAATCTTGAGTTCAGTTCGTGATAGCCGGTAAGTATTTTTATAAATGAGTCTCAGCTGTTTTCCCTTTCCATGAGCAGCTTATTCTTGCCTTTTATGCATTTTTGTACCATGTTGGTTGTCTTTTTCTGTTGATTTTTTTTGGTTGTCTTTTTCTGTTGCTTTATATATATATATATAAATATTCTGGATACTACATTTTTATATCTACTTCCAGGTTGTGACTTGTATTTTAACCTTCTTTATGATGTCATAAGATGACAAGGGCCCTTAATTTTAATGTATTTCTACATAATTATATTTCTATTATGCTCAGCACTTTATATATTACTTAAGAAATTATTTCCTATGCGAAGGTCTTGTGATCGTTCCAGAGGGCGGGTTTTTTTGGTTGTTCACCAATCTTTCACCAAGGATGTGGTCCACTGGATGTGAAAATTTCTGGTTGTAGTTCTTTTGCAGCTCTCCATTGCACAAGGTTCATTTTTTCCCCTGTGAGCTTAAAAGTCTGATTCTTACATGCCAAACCAGCAGCTTATCCTTTCTCATTCCAGCCCAAGGTAGCTGTACCATCTGCAAAAGTCACATCAGGTTTTAGTTTACGTTCTGTTTCTGAACCCAGCAGATTTTCCTTTCCTTTCTGGTTAAACTCAGCACTTAGAAATATACTTGTTATATTTCATTCTATGTTTCCATGTGTTTAACCAGAATTCTATCATATTGTCAGAACTCTGTATTTCTTCAGTTTTATTCACTTCTGCAAATCTTGTATTTTAGACACGATTTCTGTCTATTGGAAAACAAATGACTTAGACTGTCATGCTTCATGTCTCTTAAAAATTTAACACATATTAGGCATTTAATAACTATTTAAGTAAAATAATTGAAACAATCAGTGATGTGCTACTCTTTTCCTGGAACATATGTACCATTACAGTGAAACAGAAAATGCAGCCATGGCATACTGTGCACTTTACATAATAGACTCTCCTTAATGGTAAAACAAAAGAATCATATAAATTATATAAAATGGAAACATAACAATAATACTAGTAATTATAAATGCACATTCAGCATCTCATTCTTAGGAAATATGTTTCTATTTATAAATTCCAATGAAATATTTCACACACGCACACAGACACACTCATAATTTTATACTTGGTATGGCATTTCTAGAATCCTATAAATCCAGATAAATACAAATATTGATCCATATGAGCCATATATCAATCAACAAAATTATCAAGCTTTTTAGGGAGGTTATTTTTGGAGAAGCCAGTGATGTGTATACCAGATTAAAACTTGCTTACCTTAAGCAGAAAAACCCTAATTAAGTAATCAATTTGGAGGTTCTCTTTTTCAGCTGTCTTTTACATGTACTTTGAAACATTATAAATTTAAATTGAGTAGTTACAACTTTAAAAAAATGTTCAACCTTGAGGGAAAATGCAAATTTAAAAATACGCAGTCTATGAAGATGTATTATAGATGAATTCCAAGTAGCTGTCATGCTAGCTAGCCAGTAACTTTAAATAATGACATGTTATTGCCATATAATCAAGTCTTTTATCTTGAAAATAAAATTAACAAAAAAGAAGCATATGTGCTGACATAATTCTTAAAGTCATAAGCATGAAAAAAATCTATAAGATAATAATCCAAGAATGAAATTCAAGTCCTCAGTATTTGGCAAAAGTCAATTCTCTGTTAGTAGGTAATTCACTTACAATATATGAGAGAGAAAAGTGTACATTGTTTAGAATTGGAAAAAAAAAATCTGGCTTGGTGTAATAACAAAGACAATATTAAACCTAAGCAAGAGATAATGCTTCCATTGCTGCTGTCGCAAGTTGCCACAAACTGGGAGAGGAGAGAGATGGGTGCTCACCTCACCCTGCACCACACAGAGGGAAACCTGTACTGGTGGCTCCAGTCACTCCCTGAGGGACCTGGGCACTCAAACCCTTCGCCCATATCCAAGTCCAAAATGTCTCCTGGATCCTTTGAAAAAAAAAAAAAAGAGAAAGAGAGAAAGACAATGGAGATATGAAACTTCCAAATTCAAAATTCCACAATTACAAGGAACATACGATGGTTATTCATTAGAATCATGGCAATGCCTCTCAAATTCAGAAAAAAACAATAGGGAAAATGGGACACTTGCAATTGGATTATATAACCATACATAATGTAATATGGTAGAGAACTAATCCAAGTAAGTTTGAGCCCAATATTTTGAATATATATTCTCATACGAAATATTGTATTCTACAAAAATATTTCTGTTTCACAATGATACGTCAGCAGTTCTAACACTATTTCATGTGCATTCTGTGATTGAGAAACGAAGTGAATATGTTCTGGATAATAAAGAATCTTTCCTAATTATATTGCTGAAAGTCAAAGATAAAAAAATTATTGAAACAACTGAAGAAAAATCACACATGACATGCAAGGCAGCAGTTATTTGAATGATTATGGCTTTCTCATTAGAAACCCAGGGGGTCAAAGGGCATGGAAAAAATCTGCAATTTTCTAAAAGTGAGAAATTCTAACTATAGAATTCTATGTCCAGTAAAAATCTCCTATAAGAATGAAGGCAAAACAAAGATTACTTTTTAGATTAAAGAAAACTTGTCACCAGGATATCTGTTCTATAAGAAATTTTAAATGCCAAAAGGAAATGATAACATAAGGACTTTTGGATCTTTGGAAGTGAAGGAAGAACATTAAAAATGTCAAATACCTGAGTACACATATATGATTACTTTTTCCTCTTAAGTTGCTTTAATTTATATCACTTAAAAAATGTAAAATATTATCTGTTGGATTTCTGTGTAATATATGGATAAGTAATACATGTCAAAATTATAACAATGAATAGATTGCAAATTTTCTGCATTTTATGGAAAGTGGTATAAAATTAATTCTAAGGATGCCGGGAAAGGCTACATTTGAGTATAGTAATCTCTAAAACAATAACACAAATACACATATACAGACACACAGAGAAATATAACCAAAAAGAAGTAGATTAATTACAATGGAATATTAAATTAAATTCAAATAGTTCAAAAGAAGGCAGAGAATGTAGAAGACAAGGGAAAAAAGCCAAAGAAACAAATAGAAAATAATCAAGTGAGAAATCAAAATTGAAATGTATCATTAATCACATTAAATAATTAATGATCTGAACACTAAAATTAAAAGGCAGAAATTATTAGAATATATTTAAAAGGAAGACCTAACGATATGCTGCTTACAAGAGACATGCTTAACAGATAAAGACACAGATTGATTGATAGTAAACGGGTGAAAAGAAATATCATGCAAACAATACCCATAAGAAGGTAGGATTGGCTACATTAATATCTGATTTTATAAACTTCAAGCAAAGAGTACAATTATAAAAGATTAAGGAGAATATTCTATAATGATAAAAGGGGAAATTCATGAGGAAAATATTAACATTATTTATGTGCTTGTATATCATCATAAAGCCTCAAAATATAGGAAACTAAATTTGAAAGAATGAAAAAATTAGACAATTCAACAATTTTATCATATGTTAATACCTCTCTAAAAACTTAATAGAAAATTTAGACCTAAAATCAACAAAGCCAAGACCAACCGCATACTGGGCTATCAAGTAAGGCATTATAAATTTAAAAGGATCAGAGTAATATAAAGTGTGCTCTTTGATCAAAGTGAATTAAGTTAGTTAACAATAGCAATAAAATATCAAGGAAACCCCCAAATATTTGGAAATAAAACAGTGCAGTTATGAATAGTTCATGGCCAAAAAGTAAAATCACATGCAAAATTAGCAAATATTTTTAACTGAATGACTAAAAATAAAACATATCAAAATGATGAGATGCTGCTACAATGGTGCTTAAAGGGAAAACTTTATCTTTAAATGGTTATGTTATAAAACAAAATCTAAAATCAATAATGAATCAAGAGAAAATAGAGACAACAGAAATTACAAATATCTGGATTGCATGAGTATTTATTATTACAGATCCCACAAACACTAAAAGAATAGAAAGAGAATATTATGAACAACTTGATATAATCAATTATGGCAACTGAGATGAAATGACTAAATCCTTTCAAAAGTGTAACCTACTGAAATTGACTACAGAAGATCCAGGAAACTTGAATAGCCCTATATCTACATAAATTTCCTTTTTAGTTTTTTAAAAAGCCTTCACAACAAATAAAAACTCTAAGAACTAAGAATTTCACAGGTATAATCACTCAAATAATAAGGAAGAATTAATGCCAAGTTCTACAAATATTTTCAGAAATAGAGGATAAAGGAATACTGCACAGATCATTTTATGAGACTAGCATACTCCTTATGTTACATTTTGACAGAAGAACTAAAAAATAGAAAATTAAAAACCAGTACCCCTCATGAACATACACACAAAAACCCTTAACAAAATATTAGCAAATAAAATATGGCAATATGTGAAAAGGATAAAATACCAAGATAAAGTAGTGGTTATCCCAGCAACGTCATGTCAAAAATCAGTCAGTGTAGTTTACCATATTATAACCATAAAAATGTAAAACTCTATGATCATTTTAATAAATGCAGAAAAAAACTCCTGACAAAATTCAACATCAATTTATATTTACAAACTGTCAGCAAGCTATGAAAGCAGACAAGGTATGAGACAAAGTAGGGACAGTGAATTAACCAACTTGGAAATGTTTTTGGTTAAAATAGAAAAGAACCAATTTGGACATGGAATTGTTAGGCCACCTTTGAGTGATATGTATCTGGGTTTTTCATTGTGTTGGTGGTAGAGAGGCAGAACGAAGTGCAAGAGAAAAGATGTATGCAGGACGTGTTGATACTTCCATGTTGATGATAGTCATTAAAATATATGTGCATTTCTTTTGGCCATAATTTATTTCTAAAACAATTAAATGGTAACATATGTTCATGTTAATTTTTTAGTAGTATATATCTTAGGATGTCTTAGAGGTATTATACTTATTGTCTCTATTTCTCTATGTCTCATTTCGAATTGAGCATTTTAGTATTTTAGAACAATATTTTATTTGTAATTCTGCCAATACCTACATCCAGAGTCTGTTACCATTTTGTCTTATTTAGAAATGTTTGTCCTCACGAAAGGCAGTCTTGTTTCTTTCCTGATTGTTATGGTGTAGTGTATTCTTGATAATCAAATGATTCATGACTTTGGGGGCTTTAAATTGGTAAATATTCATGATGTGAAGAGAAATCATGATATACACTGCATTATCTCATAAAAAATGTATGCTCCGCTGTGTATATATATACATGCACGCAAGGTCTAAAAGGATACATCAAAATATAAGCTGCTTGTAATTATGGATGATATGGTGTTCTTTGCTTTTTTTTTGTTATCCGTAGTGAGGATATTAATTTTTAAAGGTAGGGGAAATATAAGTATTATCTGAAAAATATTCAAGGTTGGGAGCACTCAAGACAAATGAGCAACCTTGAGGGAGTATATTGAAAGTGGAAGTTAGGATAAACAGAACAATTTTTGGTACAATGTGGTGACTAAATGTGGTGTGGGAATGTCACAAACAGAAAAGAAAATCTGAAGTAATTGAAATTGTAGTTACAGTGGATGGCAAGCCTTCTAAACTCTGCCCCCAGACCTTCTACCTGTACCACCTCACTCATCACCAGGTGAAAGGTAGCTTCTTAGAGTCACTGTCACCCTCTCCAACACATTACTTCAGTACGGTAATGTTGGAGGAAGCCTCTCACTGTGCCAGATGAAGCAATGCACTTGCGTCTGTTCAGGCACTACGTTTCAAATCTCATGCCTATTTCCCTTATGCAAGTGGGTCTTAAAAGTAAAGAAATAATGTTTTTTTCTGGAGATAAATAACTCTTGTCCTAAATAAAATGTGAGGAACCTTTGTAAAAATGTGTTTTTTTTAATTCTAGTTAATCTTACACATTATATATTAATGATGGCCTGTCTAGAACTTTTTGGTACTTTCCTTATCAAGAAAGAAACCTTAAGATGCCCTTGATAGCATATCACTCTCCAATAGGTAGGTACTATTCCACAATGAAGGGCTCAGGCTTCAGTGCCAGGTGACTTGGGCTTAATATGCCAGATGGGAATAACACCTAAAAGATAGACTAATGAGAAAGTTAAACTTGCTAACATATGGGAAGTGGCCCCTGTACTGCTTTAGATGAATTAAGCACTGAATACATGCAAGTTTTCAACTTAACACATCCAACAAAAGTGATATATTTGAGGAAGAAGAGAAATCCTATCCATTCTGTTTGTTCATTTTTAGGCTAACTTACATTCATAGCATTATTCAAGTGTCTTCACAAAGTGGCAATACAAATATCCTAATTCTCTTATGCTATTCCAGAAGATTTTAAATATTTATATAATGGTTCTAGAACAAAGATTATAAATCCTATTTAATAATACAAAGTGAAAAAATGGCATGATGTAGCACTTGTCATTTATGTGGCCATTGCATCTATATTTTATGATAAAGAAATGTTTAGTATCTCTTTTATTTTAGTCCAAAAGATCCTGACAGTAACTCCATGAAATAATTAGGTGAGTATGGTAGTTTGAAGCTATGTACCCCAGAAAGGGCTATTTTCTTTTCATCTATTCTTGTGGGTATAGAACTATTGTGGGTGGGAACTTTTGATTAAGTAATTTCAATTGAGATGTGACCCACACAATTCAGGGCGGTTCTTGATCGTCAACTAAAGCCGTTTATGAGAGAGTAAAAGCAGACACCCTAAGAGAGTTTAGAGAGAAACACCCCAGGAGAAGCAAGCAAGGACCCAGAGACACTGAAAAAGTCATTGAAACCAGAACCCAGGAGAAAAGGACCAGCAGACATCACCATGTACCTTCCCATGAGAACTCTGGATGCTAGAAGCCTTTCCTCAGAGAACATATCTTCCTCTTGATGCCTTAATTTGGACATTTTCATGGCCTTAGTACTTTAAACTTGTAAATTAATAAATCCTCATTTTAAAAGCAAACCCATTTCTGGTATATTGCCTTCCAACAGCTTTAGCAAACCGAAGCAGTGAGGCCTTGTCATGCTCTCTTGTTTTACAAAAGAACATCTTTTTTCCCCTTTTTTTAATCATTAAGAAAAAGCATGCATAAAATACAGAGTTCCTATATACCACCCTATTATTAACACCTTGTATTAGTGTGGCATATTTGCTATAATTGATGAAAGCACATTTTTATAATTGTACCATTAACATAATCGATGGTTTATTTTAGGGTTCGCTGTTTGCGTCATAAATTCCCATAGAACTTTTTAAAATTATTATTCTAGAAACATGTTAGGGAAATCATAGACACCTGTTAAGTTGTTAAGCTATTGCCCAGACCTTACCTACTCCCACCTCCTGCTTTGGTGGGAAAAAAATAGAAAAGATGCATATTGGTGCTGTTTTTCAACCTGGGAGAGATCTTAAGTTCTGGACTGATCTTAAAACAGAAACCAGGTACTTTTCATAGCATGATTTCTCAGTGGCAGGGACCCCCTCCTTCAAAGTGAATAAAATCACACTCATGCAATATAGATTTGTCTCTTTCTGGTGAGAGGAGGGGTGTGTGGAACTGCCATTTACACAGTCTGGTGTGGGGGCAGTTTTTGGCCATCACAGGAGACAAGCTGTGATGGGACTTCTTCCCCTGCTCTTTTGGACACTCTGTGCTATATAAAGGACAAGGAGATTATTTGACCTTTCTGGAATCTTTAATCTATGCAATGAAGAGATCATTTGCTGAAAGTTTCTGTTGTGCCCTGAAACTGTGTTCCTATGACACACCATTGCAGCAGCTCACTCCATGACATATATGCAACCTAAAAGGCCCCCCTTTCACCACATTCAAACATTTAATTTAGTCCTGTTAGTTTTGTTCACAATATTCTGCTACCATCACCCATCCATTATGAAAGTTTTTCCATCATCCCAAATAGAAACTTTGCACACTTTAAGCATGGATTACCTATTCTCTACTTCTACCTCATTCCCTAGTAACCTATATTCTAACTCTTTGAGTTTGCTTATTCTGATTATTGTCTATCAGTTAGGTCATACAGTATTTGTCCTTTTGTATCTGTATTATTTCAGTCAACATGATGTCTTCAAAGTTGATCCATGCATCGCATGAATCAGAACTTTATTCATTTTTATGGTTGAATAATATACCAGTGTGTGCGCATGTCACATTTGTTTATCCATTCAATAGATAACCAACACTTGGGCTGCTTCCATTTTTTGGCAATTGCAAGTGATGCTACTATGAATATCAGTGTGCAAATATCTGTTTAATTCCTGCTTTAGATTCTCTTGGGTATATACCTGAAGTGGGAATGTCAGGACATATAGTAATTCTATACTTAAATTTCTCAGGAACTGCCAAACTTTCTTCCACAACATCACACCATTTTTCATTCCCATCTGCAATGAATGAGGTTTCCTATTTCTCTATATCCTCTCCTACACTTGTAATTTTATATTTTTTAAATGATAGACATTCTAGTGGATGTGAAATGGTATTTCATTATGCTTTGATTTGTATTTCCCTAATGCCTAATGATGTTGAACATTTTTAAATGTGCTTTTTGGCCATTCGTATATCGCTTTTGGAGAAATGTATATGCAAATCCTTTGCCCATTTTTGAATTGGGTTGTCTTTTTGTTGTTGAGTTGAATGGTTTCTTTATATATTCTTGATATTAATCACTGATTGGATATGTGGTTTCCAAATATTATTTCTCATTGTACAGAATATTGTTTTACTTTCATGGTAAAGTCCTTTGATGTGAGAAAGTTTTTAATTTTGGGTGAGGTCCCATTTATCTACTTTTTCTTTTGTTGCTTATTTTTTGATGTAAAGTCTAAGAAACCATTTTCTAACACAAGGTCCTGAGGATACTTCCCTACATTTTCTCCTAGGAGTTTTATAATTTCAGCTCTTGAGTTCTTTTTCCATGTGAGTATTCTCTTATTGCAGCACCATGTGTTGAATTTTTAGTTTGTTTCCTTTTTCATTTGTTTGCTTGCTGTTTGTTTGGGAAGTTCATGGGCTGCGAATCGAACCTGAGTTTCCCATATGGCAGGCAAAAATTCTACTATTGAACTACACTGGCACCCCCTGAAGGTTATGGAATTTTGAGATGGATTTTGTTGAATTTGTAAATTGCTTTAGGTAGAATTGTCATTTTAATAATATTTACTATTCAATCCATGAACATAGAATGTCCTTTCATTTATTTAAGTTTTATTTGATTTATTTTAGCAAAATATTGTAGTTTTCCTTGTATAAATTCTTTTCATCCTGGTTAGATACATTCCTAGATATTTTATTCTTTTAGCTGCTATTGTAAATGGATCTTTTTTTCTTATTTTTCTCTTCTATTTGTTCCTTGCTGGTGGTAGAGAAACACTAATGATATTTGTGTGTTGATCTTGTAATCCCCACATTGTGGAATTTGTTTAATAGTGCTAGTAGCCTTGCTATAGAATTTTCAAGATTTTCTGTTCATAGGATTATGTCATCTGTAAGTAGAGAAAGTTTTACTTCTTTTCCAATTCAGAGGCCTTTTATTTCTTCACTTGCTTAATTGTCTTAGATAAAACTTCCACTATAATGTTGTTGAATAACAGTGATGACAATGGGCACCCTTGTCCTTTTCTTGATTTTAGAGGGAAAGTTGTCATTCTCTCACCATTAAATGTGATTTATCTGTGGGTTTTTCATATATGCCTTTTATTATGTTGAGGAAGTTTCCTTCTATTTCTAGTTTTCTATATGCTTTTATCAAGGAGGAGTGCTAGATTTTTTCAAATGGATTTGTGTATAAATTGAGATTATCACATTGGTTTGTTTCCCTTCATTCTATTAGTGTGGTGTATTAAATCAATTGATTTTCTTATGTTGAGCCACCATTGCATAACCAGGATAAATTCCACCTGATCATGGTACAAAATTCTCTTAATGTGCTATTGGATTCGGTTTGCTATTATTTTTTGAAGATTTTTGCCTCTATATTCATAAGAGATATTGGTCTGTAATTTTCTTTTCTTGTGGAACTTATGTGGTTTGCATGAGGGTGATGTTGGTCTCATAGAATGAATTTGGGAGTGTTCCTTACTCAGTTTTTTTTGAAGTTGTTGAGTAGGATTGGTGTTAATTCCTCTTGCAACCTTTGGTAAAATTGTGCTGTGAAACCATCTGGTCCTGGGATTATCTTGGTTGGGAAGTTTTGGATTACTTATTCAATCAATTTGCTAATTATTGGTGTGCTGAGATCTATTATACCTTGTGTAGGTAGTTGGCTGTTTCTCAGAATTTGTCCGTTTCATCCAGTTCATCTAATTTTGGCAAGCAGTTGATCCTAGTACCCTTTTATCATTCTTTTTATTTCTGTGGGTTCAGTAGTAATGTCTCCCTTTTCATTTCTAATTTTAGTTAATTTGTATCTTCTCTCTTTTTTCTTCATCAGTCTATCTAAAATTTGTCAATTTGATTGATCTTTTCAAGGAATCAATTACTGGTTTTGTTGACTCTCACTATTTTCTTTTAAATTCTCTATTTTACTTATTTCCACACTAAAATTTTAATTTGCTTTCTTCTGTTTGTCTTGGGCTTCATTTGCTCAAGTTGCTAGTAAAAACTAGTTCCTCCAGTTTTGAAGTTAGGTTTCTGATTTAAAACATGTCCTCTTTTTTAATGTAAACATTTAGAGCTATAAATTTCCCTCTCAATACTGCCTTTGCTGCATCCCATAAGTTTTGATATGTTGCGTTTTGTTTTCATTTTCATTCACTTGAAAGTATTCCATAATTTTACTTTTGATTTTCTCACTAACCCACTGGCTGTTTAAGGTTATGTTGTCTAGTTTGCACATGTTTGTGAATTTCCATTTCTCCTTCTGTTATTGATTTCTAGCTTTATTCCATTGTGATCAGAGAAGATACATTCTTTTGTGACCTAAGATATGTCCTATCCTGGAGAAAAATCAATGTACACTAGAGAAGACAGAGTATTCTGTTGCTGTTGAATGAAATGTTCTTTGTAAGTTTGTTAAGTCTCACTGCTTTATAGTTTCATTAAAGTTTTATGTTTCCTTATTTATCTTCTGTCTAGATGTTCTATATATTATTAAAAGTGGTGTATTAAAGTCTCTTACTATTCATGTAGAATTATTTATTTGTCACTTCAAATCTAGCAATATTAACTTCACGTACTTTGGAGCTTTGCTATTAGGTGAACATATATTTATAATTAGAATGCCTTAGTGTTGAATTGACCCTTTAATCAATATAATAACCATTACTGTCCTTCATAACAATTTTTTACTTAGATTCTATTTTATACACTGTTATTATAGCTATCCAAGCTCTCTTTTGGTTACCACATGCATCTATATATTTTTTACCATCCTTTCACTTTCAACCTACTTATTTCTTGGACTTTAAGGTGAGTCTCTTGGAGAAAACATAGAATTAGGTCATGCTTTTTTATCCATTCTGCCAGTCTCTGCTTTTTGAATGGAGAATTTAAACCAGTTACATTTAAAGTCATTACTGATAATGCAAGGCTTGATTCTGCGATTTTGCTACTTACCCTTTGTAAGTTTTATGCCATTTTTCTTCCTCAATCTTTCCATTAATGCCTACTTGCATATTTAGTTGATTTTTGTATTGTACCATATTGAATCATTTCTCACTTCTTTATGTATATACCTTTCATATATTTTCTTGGTGGTTACCATGAACTTAAAATTTAACATCCTAAATATATAACAATCATATTTTATTTGATACTAACTTGACTTCCATAGCTTACACATAAATTGTTCCTTTACCCCCCATCACTCCACCTTTTTGTCCTTGTTACACTTATTTCTTTGTATGTTGTACATCCCAAACCATAGATTTATCCTTATGTTTTGTGCATTCGAATTTTCGCACCTGTAAGGGTAATAAGCTGAATTACATACCAAAAGATACACTACAATAATACTATCACTTATAATGGCTACCTTTACTGGAAGTTTTTGTTTCTGTATGCCATTCTGGACCACTGCCTAGTGTCTCTCCTTTCAGTCTTAAAAACTCCCTTTAGCAATCCTTTTAGGGTATGTCTAATGGAGATGACCTCCCTCAGCTTTTGTTTATCTGGGAATATCTTAATCTTTCCCTCATTTTTTAAAGAAAGGCTCACTAGATATACAATTCTTAGTAAACAATTGTACTCTCTCAGTGCTTGAAGTATTTTAACCACTGCCTTCTTACCTTCATGGTTTCTGGTGAGAAATTAGCACTTGATCTAATTGGGACTCCTTCATATATGACACATTGATTTTCTCATGTGATTTTCAAAATTCCCTCTTTTTTTCTTTGCATTTGATCATTTGACCAGTATGTGTTGGAATGTATTTACCCTGTTTAGTGTTCTCTGAATTTCATGTATGTGCGTATCCACATCTTTTGATAAGTTTGGGAATTTTCTGTCATTGTTTCTTTAAACATTCCTTCTGCCCCTTTCTCTTTATTTTCCTTCTGAGCATCCCATCAGGCATATATCAGTATGCTTGATGGTATTCCAGAGGTTGCTTAGGCTATTTTCATTTTTTTTTTTAGTATGCTGTATGGTGGGGGTCACACTTCATTCTTTTTCCATGTGACTATCCCATTTTTTGCAGCATCATTTGCTGAAATTTTCTTTTCTTTTTTTTTGCAGAGACAGGGTATGCATGGGCTGAGAATTGAAACGAGGTCTCCCACCTGGAAGGCAAGAATTCAACCACTGAACTACCCTTTTTTACTCCCTAATTTCATTTTTTATAATTATTTTTTTTCCTTCTGCTCCTCAGCATTTGTCTTGTCCTCAAGTTCATTGCTAATTTCTTCTGCCATTTCCCATGTGCTATCGAAACCTACTTTGAGATTTTCATTTAATTATTGTGGTCTTCAACCCCAGTACTACTGCTTGATTCCTTTTTAAAATTTCTACCATTTTATTGAGAGGTTCATTTTGTCCATTCACTGTATTCCAGATCTTCTTTAGTTGTTTCTCTGCATTTTCCTTCATCTGCTTAGGCATACTGAAGATCTTTTTTAAAAGACATTTTCTGATATGTCCACAGTCTGGTCTTCTTCATTGATGATCTCTGGATTTGTATCCTCTTCCTTTAGCGGGGCCATAATTTTCTGTCTTTTGTTTGCCTTGCATTCATTTTTTCACTGTACATTTTTACATTCTCAAATGTGAATTCTGAGATTTATTTCCTGAGATGTGTTTCTTGAATTTGAATCCAGCTAGTGAAATGACAGAGATTTTATTGTGTGTCAGGAGCTAACCAAACCAAGGAAACCTAAACAAAAAGTACCTTACACAGACCTTGAGAATTGGCTTGTATTAGCTGGTAGTCTCCTTCAGAGTTTAGTTCTCATGTCAAAGTCAACCCAAGGCAAACGCAAAGTGCAAGCTTCCCCCAGTCTTGTCTGGGTCTGTGTCTTGTCCAGGACTTGTGCTTGCTGGTGGCTTTAGGAGGTTACCTGTTTATAGGAATTTGAATTCCCCTTCTTCTTCCCTCTCCTGGCTGTTCTACAACAGGATTTGAATTAGGTTAACCTTTGCCTCAGGACATCCAACTCAGTTGTTTCTCATTTGGCTTTTGTTGTTTCAAGAGCTTTTTTTTCTTTTCTTGGAGTGCAAATTCTGGGAGAAGGGCAGCTGGGGAGGTATTTCCCAAGTCAGTATTTCAGGCTCCAAATTGCCATAGGTAGGGAATGAGGAAGGATCCAGGAAGAGCACTTGGAGCTTCTCCCATGGCTCCCGAAAGTTGTGCTTTTTTGACTCATAGAGGAGTTATCTTCACTCTGAAGTTAGATAATTTACCCAAAGATATAGTTAGTTTCCATCTCTTAGAATAACCTTCAATCCATAGGACTATGTTATGCCTTTAGTTTTATACTGAGAGTGATTTCCAATACCTGACATATGTACATGCATTGGCTTTCTCTGAAACCCACAGCAGTGCTCCTTTCGCACGCTCTTCTCCAATCCTCTAAATTGCATTCCAGGAAATTGCCATCAATTGATCCAAGATTGCATATAATAGTAAATTTATTTGCCACTGGTGGTTTAGATGAGGGACTGGCAAACATTTTCTGTCAAGAGTCAATTTGGTGAACATTTTCACATTTGCAAGCCATAAGATATCTGAGGTAACTGCTCAGCTATGTCTTTGTAGTATGAAAGTAGCTGTAGGCAATATGTAAAGACTTTGGCCTGCAAAGAACTAGATTTGGGTCTCAAATGTGGTTAGCTGACCTCCTGGATTTCCAGATTATTTCTAATGAGGCTTGCTGAGCCCAATTATAATGATTATATCTACCTTATAAAAATACAAAATTTGCACAGTGGATCTGTTTAGTATACCACGCCATGGTGATAAGCATTTTTCAGAGTATAGTACTAAAGCAAATGAAATAAAATCAGGGAAGATGTAAAACGTACTGTATTTCTGTCAAAAGAGAGAAATATATACACTACCGAAATATACTGAGGGAAGATTTAAGGGCTGCATTGCCATTACATTTATGCTGATCAAGTCATTTTTCATTAAGAAATATTTTCATACATCACAATGCTTGGCTTCTTTGTAAGTCATCCTGTCCTTTCAAATAATTGTGTGTAAACAGGATTAAAATGTTCTATATCATTTTTCTATCAGTGAAAAACTGATCAAATTGAAGTAATTCTTGATTGTCACTGATTCATTACAGCTTTAGTATATTCCAATTGCCCTTCAAAATCAAATGTAAAACTATAATTGATAATTAAAATGGCATCTGAATAGTGGCCCTAGATTCAGCATTTTCCTAATTACCACAAGAAACTTTTATGATGACAGAAAAATGATGAAATTTAATAATAACACAAAGACTGAGAGACAAATAATTTGAACAATCATCAGCCTCATGGAACTGAACAGAGGTCCCAAATGAGAAGTTGAGACAGAATTTTCTTCATGTCATCTTCATTTGAAAGCCTGACATTTTTGTGGACCATTTATTGATATGGAGAAGCAGTCTTGATAAAATTCTAAGCATAAGGAGCAAGATAGAAAAACACAGTGTCGCCTCATTTTTAACTATATGTGTATATCTATATATATAGATATATACAGAAATAAATTGACTTCCCCCACATCCATTTTTCCACTTCCCTTACAAATTTCCTGATTTCCCATTGTGGAATTCACCCCTTCCTTATTATGAAGAATATACTACCATAGAAAAATCTTTCACACTTGATTCACACAGGAAAATAATGAAATTCCAAGAAATAATGACATTCTTATTTTAAACATAAAGGTAAGAACTATCCTATAGACATAAGCCTGAAATTAAACAGAGCTACCTCTTGTCTTTTCAGTTAAAAGACAAGTAATTTTCAATTTTATTTAAAGTAGTTTGATTTTAGGTTTCTGTTACTCTCAAAGCATGCTTTTAAAAAATTCACATAATTTTGGTTTTCAAAAAAATGAAAAAAATGTAAATTAATACATACTGATTTCTTGATGAATGTTTTATTGCTTTGTGAAGTAAGTCGTTATCCGATGTAGGACACACAACACAAAAATGTATATTTCCCTTGTATCCTGAGTATACATAGAGTGCAGACAAATTAAACCCCTTGAATTATTTTACCATATATGTACCATGGTTTGTTTAAAAACATAAATATTAGGTAGTGCTGTACTAGTAAGGATACAGATTATTTTATAAGGCAGTAAACTTCATCACTCATTGCCTACATAATGATAATAAAGAGTGTCTATCAGTTTCTGTTAAGGTTTTCAGTAAAAGCAATGCCTTCACATTATTTTGAAGCACAGGGAAATTCAAATTTATGAATTTTTATGAGAAATCATATAACCTGTTCAGTGGTTCTCAGCTGTGACTACAGCATATGGTTTATAAATTAAAACAGGTGTGGGAGAAATGATGACAGCCAAGAAAAGGCAGAAATGGAATGCACTGTGTGGAAGCAGTATGATAAAAATACCACCATTGGCAATGGGGGAACTTGCTGATTTGATGATAGAAGTTAAAAAAATGCACAAAGGGACAAATACACATAAAAGCACTTGATGTGAAAGTGTTTCCATACTACAATCTCACATATGAAAGTTGAGAATCAGTATCAGCTCCCAATGTGAGTGAATGCAAGTGAATCATGAAATCTGTATAGTTCACAATTTAATTGCATTAAAGGAAAAGAAAGAATAAACTCTTTCCTTAACTTTGTTTAATATAATATTGGTTCAAAGAAGATCTTGGGTTACATTAACGTATATTATCTACACTATTTTTAAGGATAATGCCATATTTGCTGCCAGATATCAGCAAACTCTATAGATAAGAAAAGTATCCCCATTTTTATGGAGGGAATTATGTACAATGTCCTTCTGTTATTTCAAAAAGTGCTTTTAAAGTAAAGCACATTAAAATTCTGTATTGTTTAGAAAATAAAGGTAAAAGTATTTATGATTTTTAAAACTTTCCTCCAGTCTTCAGACCTATTGAGAGATTTATTATAAGGAATTACTTTTGCAATAATGGGGGCTGGCCAGTCAGAATTTGTAGGACAGGCTGGAGACAGCAAATTCCAATGAGAATGATGTAGTATTCCTGAATCCCAATTCTGAAGGACCTAGCTTCTGGTGGTGGCCAGCAATGCTTGGTGTTCCATTCTCTGCTTCCATCTTCACATATCCATCTTTCTTTTGGGTCTGTGTCTCTTCTCTTCTTTAGGGCCTCAACTTGATCGCATCTACCAAAACACTATTTCCAAATAAGGTTACTTTCATAGCATCAGGAGTGCGCTGGTTTGAAAGGATGTATGTCCCCTAGAAAAGCCATGTTTTACTCAAAATCTCATTTTGTAAAGGCAGAATAATCCCTATTCAATACTGCATGTCTGAAACTGTAATCAGATCATTTCCCTGGTGATGTGATTTAATCAAGAGTGGTTGTTAAGCTGGATTAGGTGAAGACATGTCTCCACCCATTTGGGTGTGTCTCGATTAGTTTCTGGAGTCCTATAAAAGAGGAAACATTTTGGAGGAAGAAGGAGATTCAGAGAGAGCAAAGAATGCTGCAGCACCATGAAGCAGAGAGTCCACTAGCCAGCGCTTTGGAGATGAAGAAGGAAAACACCTCCCGGGGAGCTTCATGAAACTGGAAGCCAGCAGAGAAAAGCTAGCAGATGACACCTTGCTCGCCATATGCCCTTCCAGTCAAGAGAGAAACTGTGACTGTGTTTGCCATGTGCTTTCTCACTTGAGAGAGAAACCCTAAACTTCATCGGTCTTCTTGAACCAAGGTATCTTTCTCTGGATGCCTTTCATTGGACATTCCTATAGTCTTGTTTTAATTGGGACATTTTCTTGGCCTTAGAACTGTAAACTAGTAACATATTAAATTCCCCTTTTTAAAAGCCATTTTGTTTCTGGTATATTGCCTTCTGGCAGCTAACAAACTAGAACAAGGGGTTAGGACTTCAATATATCTTTTTGGGAGACATAATTTGACTCATAATATGAGCTCACATTCATGTGCATACATGAGCACACACACACACGGTTTTGGGACTACACATTCCTTCTCTAAGCTGCTCAAGATGACATCTTCTTCGGTTGTTGCTTTCTCCTAACAAGTTCCCATGGATGATGAGTGCTGCATTGCCAAAGGTAATACCCTTTTTCCAGAGGCAATGCAATCCATTGAGAGGACAGCTCTGCAGACTTTTCCAGCTCCACAGCACATTTGCTGTCACTCCATCACAGCCTAAGGTCTCTTTTGAAACATTTATGCCCTCTTCACTTTCTCACAAGTATGGATCCCAAGAGCATTAACCAATAAATTTCTTTCATACTCTATATGAAAAGTGGGAAAACATAATCTGCAATAGTTGATACCCAGCAGTGGTCCAAGGCAAAATCTGGATCACTTGTTGGCTGGCTGGCAACAAAATACCCATCCCTGGCAGCAGACAGGACACTGATATCTGCTGAAATGTAGTGGTAATGAAAGTTGTTAAAACATTCACAGTTGGGAAGCTGGGATGTGCTGGAAAAGAATACACTAATTTTGGCAATGTGTCAGGCTTTTCTAAAACACGTAAGATAGGTTATTTATAAGGAATTGGATAGATATAATGGGGGAGAATAAATGATTTAGAAAAAAATGAAATACTGTGGGTGACTTACTAGCAATTAAATCCTAAGAGGTCTTATAAAAAAAAAAACTCCCATCTTCTGTAGCCTTAGTTGTAAAATTGGATTTGATCATAAAAGTAGCAGAGGTGCAGAAAAGATGGAGACAGTAGATGCTTATCCTGAACAAAATTGCTATACCTATAGAGTTGCCAAAAAAATAGAGAGCTATGGAATTAAGTAATAGAACATGTTACCCATCTGAGCAAGGTATATAGGTAGTCATCAAGAATGTTTCTTGATCTATGCAGCCAGAAGGAAATGGCTGTTGATCAAAAGGATTGATTATTAGGAAGTGAGGAGTAGTTATCCCCAATAAAAAGTTACAATTTCATTTCTGAATTTGAGCAAGTTTTCCAACCCAGAAGCCAAATATACCTGCCAGATCTTGAGAAGCAAGGACCAGTTATACTATGGTAAATGGATGTGGCCATAATATCCCCATTCCTTCCTCAAATGAAACTAGTCAGTTACTTCAGGAACTATATACTGGGGAAAGCAGAATACCCAAATATATTAAGTACTGTTATACACAAGGTCCAAGTTGACATTAAGTATCAGGGACACAAAATATTATCAGATACCTTAGAATGGGGACTTATGAAGTCTAGGTGATAAGTGGACCCATTGCCAAGTTTTACTCATAGTGGCTTCATTGAATCTATGAACACACCTAGTAGTGATTTTCCTAGTCCCAAATATAAAATTGGGAGTTGGCAAGTCTCACATTGGCTCTTTGTCCTGAAAGGTAAGAGGTATCAAAGTGGAAAGGTCAGGTGGCAGCCTTTGGAGTAACCCCCTCTCATATCTAAAGTAGAAAATGTAAAAACAGTCTCACATATTGGAGAAAATGGTGGAGGTTGGTGCTACACTTAGAGTGGTGATGCTTATCATATGTGCATTTAATTCATGCTTCTTGCTCCTATAAACGCCAGGTAGAGTCTGGAGGAAAACATTGACTACTGCAATCTCAACTACATAGCAACTCCAACTATAAGTATGGTGTAGAATGAGGTGTCTCCATTAGTACATATTAATGTTGCCTTGGGTATATTGTATGCAGTCACTGATCTTGCAAATATATTCTGTCCCATCCCTAGATAGAAAAAGGATAGGAAATTGTACTATGAAGTATTAATTTAGATGTTATTTCTTTCCAAGGGCCTATGATAACTCTATTGCCCTCTGTCAAAATATAGCCCAAAGAGAATGGAGCCATGTGGAAAATCCACAGGTTAATAACTTCACCATAATTGGAACAGATGAACAAGAGGCAAATAGGTTTAACAAATATACCACTTGGTAAGACAAACATAATAAAGAAGATGGGACATAATTTCTCTAAAAATATGGGACTCACAATATCAGTGAAGTTTTCATAGGTTCTGGAGTTCTGGACCATTCCAGGACATTCAGATCAATACAAAGGAAAAATGTTTACATTTTGAATCTTCCACCACTGAGAAAGCACAATACCTAGTAGGTCTCTTTGGAATCAGGACATAGTATATCCCATCCCTTGGAGAACTGCTTTGATCCATATACAAGCTGAAATGAAATATCCACAGTTCTGAATGGAACCCAGGACAGTAAAGTGCTGTCAGGCTGTGATGCAAGAAGCCATGCCACTTTAGTCAAAACACCCAGACTGATGAGTACTAGAAGTATCTGTGTTGGGAAAAGAAGCTGTGTAGAGTTTTTGTAAGACTTAAAGAGAATCACAATGAGACCCCCTAGAATTCTGGAGAAAGGTCATGCCATCTGCAGCGAAGAATTACATGTCTTTAGAAAAACTGCTTATGGTACATTCCCGGGCCCTGGAAGGAATAGACCACGAGGCACCAGGTTAACATGAGAGTAGAATTTCCCATTATGACCTCGGTACCTTTCAGCATTATACCAAGAAGAGAGAGAGGTTTATTGCAAAGAATTAGCTTTTGTGATTGTGGGAGCTAGCCAGTCAACTCCAAATTCTTCATGGCAGCCTGTCAAGATGGTTAGTTAGAAATTCTCAGGCACATTGTAGTCCACAAGCAGATTTTTTTCTTCCACAGAGAAATCTCAGTTCTGCTCTTAAGGCCTTCAACTGATTGGATCATACCCACACAGATCATCAGAGACAATCTCCTTCACTGAAAGTCAATTGATTGTAGATGTTACTCAAAACTACACAACAGAGCAGTGTGATGGTGGCTCAGCAGGCAGAATTCTCACCTGCCATACCAGACACCTGGGTTCAATTCCCATTCAAAAAAAAAACACAAAACACCTTCTTAGCAACACATAGATTAGTTCATCCTGATCAGATAACTGTGCACTCTAGCCTAACCAAGTTGACACTAAAACTTGACCATCACAACTGAGTTCTGCCAGACTCACCGTATCAAAAGGCCAGGCATGCACAGCAGCATTCCATTGCAACACTGAGTGATGCATTCAGGATTATATATGAGCAGAGTGGAAGGGCATGGGCAGGAAACCAGGACCCCCATGTTATCTACCATTATTTTACCAGTGCTTCACCTTCAAATCAAAACTACTGCTGGATGAGGAAGAAAAATACTAAGCTACAGATAAGATATATGGAGGCAAGCCAAAAATAAAAGTTTGCTGCTCTGAAGCCCCACTCAGATGGCACCCTGAGAAATAGCAATGAGGAGAAATCCTCCCAATAGAGACTTAGGTTATTAACTTGCCATCCACTTTCTGTGGATAGAAAAGTGGTCACTGTTTAGGATACAAATGGTCTCATTGAACATTGATTAATGGCTTGGCTGAAGTGTCAGGAGCTTGGAAGGATTCCAATGGAAATGAGATCTGAGCAATAGGTATGTTGAGAATAGGTATGAAATGTGAAGATAGTTTTATTACATATTATTACCCATATTACATGTTAACACCCATCAAGAAAGCATCCACTATAGAAGGGGCACTACATAGCCAAACAGACAGATTAACTAGGCTAGTTGGCATCAATCATATGCTGTCCATTGGCCACACCAGTGTTGGCACAATGGGCCCATGAACTGGATAGTCATGGCTATCAGAGATTATGATTAAATCATAAAACTTAGAATTTTCTATTGGGTTCAACAACATGGGTCCCCTCTAACCACTGCTGCTGCTAAAATTTCAACTGCCAACAGCCAAGGCAAGTGATAATCCCCCAATATGGCACCGTCCCTCCAGAGGTCCAAATAGCCACTTGGTGGAAGACGTGAGAACATTAGATACATTCTACTCTGGAAGGAGCAGTGCTTCATTCTGATTAGCATTGGCACATATTTTGGATATGGGTTTTCCTTTCTGTCCTGGAAGGCCTCATCTAGCATTGCTAGTTAAAGACTAATGAAATATTTTATCTAGTCACATGAGATCCTAAATAACTTTGCATCAAACCTACTCTACGACAAAGGAGTCACAGATATGGGCACAGCAATGTGAGATCCAGGTTCTTATCACACGTTACACTACCACGTGCTTGCTGTCTTCCCACCAATTGCCCTCGTCTGATGATAGCCACTTTGTCCAAGGTCATACCTCCTTCCTGGGGCAGGCTCCAGTCAATGACTGGTCAAAAGTCCCACGTCAGCCAAACACTTTCTTGTTATCATACTACAGACTCATACCACCCACTACCCAAAATTGCTTTATTCACACTTTCTTCACAGTTGTTGGTCTCAAGAGCCACTCTGAATGACATTTCTCCACAAAAATTTCTACTTAATGATCCATTTCCTAGAAGACCCAATCTGCTATAGCAGACTTAAAAAAAAAACTGTAACTGGGCGGCTGCCATGGCTCAGCAGGCAGAGATCCGACCTGCCGTGCTGGAGGTCTGGAGTTCGATCCCTGGTGCCTCCTGCCCATATGCAAATTAAAAAAAAAAAAAAAACTGTAACTTACCTTCAGATAAAAGCTAACTGTTCACTTAACAACCAGGAACAAACAGCCTTATTATCATTTTTAATAAAGTATGAATTCCTTTATTTAAAAAAACAGCCAAGGCGCGCAGATGGCTCAGTGGTAGAATGCTCACCTTCCATGTGGGATACCCAGGTTTCATTTCTGGACCATGCATCCTACTCACCCACCCCAAAAAACAGCCAAAATCTCTGATGAGGTAATTTACTTAAAGATTTAAAAAAGAAAAAGCTATTGTCTTAGTAGATATAAAAAGTTCTTGCAATCTTTTAGCAAAATATTAATAATCTAAAAATGACCTAAAATTATATGCTGGTCTGATTATGATTAAATCATAAAAATTAGAATTTAAAACAAATATAAGGTGGGCCATGGTGGCTCAGTAGGCAGAGTTCTTACCTGCCATGCCAGAGACCCAGGTTCAATTTCTGGTGTCTGCCCATGCAAAAAATAAACATCAAAAAAAAAGCATATGTATATAGACATTAATTTAGCTAGAAATTGGCATCCAAAAGACACAGCCTAGGCCCTTAAGGGGTTCACACACACACTCACACACACATACACACAAACCACATTTTCATATAAATAAAATCCCTACAAAAACAGCAAAATTGAATTGAATACATAATATGTGTTAGGTAATATCTCCAAAAAGCTTTCTGCATAGTCTGTCATTTTTTTAAGGTAATCTTATGAAATGTAATAAAATATATCAGTGAGGAAATCAAGGGTTAGAAAGATGAAATAACTAACTATGGTTGTTTGGAGATCTGTATTCCAGTGAAAACATGCTCTTAAAGTTTATGCATTTCCATGGGTGTGAATCCACTGTAAGCAGAAACTTTTTGATGAGGTTATTTCACTTAAGGTGTGACCCAATCAGGGTGGATCTTAATCCTATTACTTGGGTCTTTTATGAGCAGAATGAAATTCAGACAAATAGAGAGAAAGCCAGGGGAAGCAAAAGCTGAAGATCAGTGGAACAAAGAAAAGAAGGGAGAGGCTAGAGAGGCCACCATGTACCTTACCATGTAACAGAAGAGCCCAGGATCATGGACAACCAGCAGCCAGCCCAGAAGGCCAGTCTTTGGGAAGAAAACATTATCTTGAGGATGCTTTAATTTCCTAGCCTCATAACTGTGAGCTCATAAATTCTCATTGCTTAAGCCAACCCATTGTATAGAATTTGCTTAAGCCTCCAAAGAAATTAAGACATTTGTCCAAAGTCACTCAATTATGAAGTGACAGAGCTGAGGTTTCAGTTGTAGTCTGTCTGAACTGAGAACCATGTTTTTCTTTTAATATTATGCAGAAAATTTAATAAGGAAGAGGACTCTTCCTTATTATTAAACCTAATGTTCTAACTATAAAGTTTACACACTATCTTCCAAAATTTGTCATAAAAATTCTTTAGTTTTTCAAAGACAGAAGCAGATCTGAGGGGGCGCACGGGCAGTTCAGTAGTTAGAATGCCCGCCTTCCAGATGGGAGACCCGGGTTCGATTCCCAGACCATGCACCCCCCCCCCCCAAAAAAAAGCGGCTCTGATGTATAATTACTTATACCAATTATTTATGCAGTTTGAGAGTTTGAAACTCAGCTTCTCAAAAATAGTCACATTTTGATACAGTTGCAAGCTTGCTCAAATATTAATTCTCTGAACTCCCAATCTAAATTGTCAGCAGCCAATTAACAACATTATGCCAGGAACTTTCGTCTCTCTCATTTATTCCAGCTGAAAAATAAAATCTATCACTCATTCACCCTCCATTTTAAGTAACCAAAAATATACTTTGAAAGAGACTTTTGTTGGTCCTAAAGATCACTTGAAACTTTAAGTTAAATAATGTCTCGAGAGATAACAGAAAAAAAAGAAGTTTAACAAGACTCAGGCCTCTTTATAAAAGACCTAAAGTGGTTCTGGGTTTACAGGCAATAGCCTTGAATCTCACACTTCACAAACATGGGGTAAACACATTGCATTTTTTAAAGGATATCGGAGAATATTTCAACCACTATTAACCCCTCAAAATCCTTCACGATCTATATGCTATGAGTTAAATGTTGTTCGAGTCCTAACCCCCAGTCTTGTGAATGGGATCTTCTTTGGAAATAGGATCTTTGAAGATGTTTTTAGATAACATGAAGCCAACCGGGATTAGGGTGGCCCTAATGCAGTATGACTGGTGTCCTCATTAGGAAAGGAAATTTAGACACAGCCAGACAGAATTGACAGCCACGTGATGGAGGCAGAAAGTGAGTTATGCCAAAAGGTAAGTCACCTGCCGAACCCTCAATTTAGGCTTCTAGCCTCCAGAACCATGAAACAATAAATTCCTGTTGTTTGAAGCCACCCACTAGGTGGAATTTTGTTATAGCAGCCCTAGGATACTAAAACATTTATCCACCATCACAACTAAATTTGTCGTTTCTGGTGCTTCCATGTTGATTGTTAGCTGTGTCATGGTGAAGAGGTAAGTCATCATCTCTAAGAACCTCTGATGATAAACTACTCAAAACTAAAATTTAATCTCACAATAATTCAAAAAAAAATTATTGAACTCTTTTTTCCATGCCTGGTGCTCTCCTGACGGTTGCTGATAAAGCACTGAACAAACTACAAGCTCTCTCCTTTCTTTAAGATTATAGGCTAGTGAGATGGAGGTATAGAAAAAAGAAGAATGAAGAATCAAATTTCAGATTGTGATGAAAAACCTCAAAGAAAATAAACAAGATGAGGTGATATGGAGGAAATAATATATATTGTTGTTGTCAATCAATCTTTTCTAAATTTTATGTTCTGATTTTGTATCTGAGAACCCGAGCCAGAATTCACCACATTCTAAATGTCACTCCCAATACTCTAAGTTACTGCCTTTGAAGCAAAGCACGAAATGTAATATGTTTGTTTTGCAATAAGTGGTTTGGTAGTGTACATTAGGGATGGGAGACAATCAAGAATTATAGGGAGTAATGAATACTAAGAACGGTATGTGCAAATGCATGCATAAGCAGAGAATTAGACTTTACAAAGGAATTCTATTTGAATTATTTTGTCTTTTTCATACCTCACAATTGGTATGAATTATACCAGAAACATGTCTTCTTAAGTCTAAAGTTGAGTTCCTTCTTAACCTTCAGGCATCTTTCTGTTATCAAAGTAGCACAAAAAGTCACAGAACATCACTGGTTGGCCAGTTAGAATGACTGTTAGTCAATACTTGTAAATAGGACCAAGTCTGTTACAGTATTTTAGATCCAAAAGGTCTTTGAGGATCTTAAAACCCAATGTGCTTTATGGAGCCCAGGAAAAGCTTTGCCCAACTCCATTTTATTAGAAAATTCCTTGAATTATCCCTTTTACATGTTGGTTTCTGAGTAAGCTTCAGTTTGTTCAGAGATTCCCATGGTTAATTGTGTGGAAGCACAGATTAGTCTGAAAATCCCTGATGTTCCAGTATCCTTATTTAACTACTCAGGAAACTGTATCCCAGAAAAGGCTGATGCCTTCTCTAAATTCAGACAGCTAGAGCATGAAACGAGACCCTAATTTGAGGTTTTTCTTAATTCTAATCAAGTGTTTTGCTCAATTCCCTCAATTTCTGAATCTTGTTCAGTTATAGGAAGAATAATATATTTTGGAGATACCTACTAAGTCTGTGTGAAAAGGCTGCATTAGATTCCTTGTGTGTGTGTACACACATGTGTATGTGCGTGCAAAATCCTTACAACACTGGGTTTGATGTTACTTTCTCTGTTTTACAGATGCAGAATTTAAGCTCAAAATACTAAACTCTGTCCTAGATTATAGAGATAGAAGAAGTGGCAGATATGATGGGAAGTTAATACCATGGCTTCAAAGTCCACATATTATTCCTCGTTCAAAATATTACTTCCTTAAGTGATACAGCTTCAAATCAAAAGTCCTGCTTATTCTTTGGTTGTGACGTTTTAAACGATAAAAGTATGGGCTGTATTTATATAACATGGAACAAATATGATGATCTGAGTTCTTCTCTCTACCTTTCAAATCAATCTCCTGAATGTGGGTGGGTAATAATTTCAATTAGCTGAATCACCACATAAAGTTTTACAACACATAGCCTATTAGAATGTTAAAGTTTAATCCCTGAACCAAACTTTCAGTCCTCAAATAACTCGAAAAAGTCAAGAACTCTTGAGATGGAGCACTACCATTTAACTTCAGACCAGATTTGCAGCTTGACAATCTACCAAACTTCAGAAAGCAATGCTGTACATAGAAAATATTAATACCAAACAATAAGTTCATCATTCACAGGTAAACCAGTCAAATCAGAATCCCCGATGAGACAGGTCAAGCCAAGTGATGAACAAAGCTCATGAAACAGTGGGAAGTAACAAGGGAAACCGAGGGGAAGGCACTGCCATCTGGCCTATCTGATGTCTCCCTCATCTACCCATTACTATGGTTGCCTGATGGAAGAAAAAGATGCTGTTATAACTTTGAGGAGGGAACCTAGAGAAATAAAGTTCACTCTCACCCTACAGGGCCTTCACGTTCCTGGTTTGAGTCTTTCCTGCCTTTGAATGGCTGATGGTCAGGTGAGGAATATTTGAGGCCAGCACAGGGATGGGGAAAGCTTGGTACCTAGAGGGTCATAAATAGGGATTATGTAAAAACCTGAGTCCAAAATAAACAGAGAAAGAGAAAATGAAATTAAATGATAAGTAACTTGTTCTCTGTGGCAGGGATTAAAGCAGAGGGGAAACAGGGTCCTGTTTCAATGCACAATTCATTATCAAGGATTTTAGAACAGAAATGCAACCTGTCAAATTGATACCAATCCTTTATTTTTAATCTCCAGCCCATGAATAGGGACTATTTTTATATATTATTAATATGAAAGACTATATTCTAGATCAGGGCTTCTCAATCTCAGTGCTATTGATATTTGGGCCCAAATAATTCCTTGTTGTGAGAGACTATCCTATGCTTTATAGAATATTTAGCAGCATCCCTGGTTTTTACCCAATAGATACCAGAAGAAACTTCCTTACAGTTTTAATGACCAAAAATATCTCTCAAATTTTTCCCTGAAGACAAAAATCACCCCTCATTGAAAGCGACTTGTCTAGATCATCCCAATAAATGAACACAATCCTATTGCCCAGCTATATAAAATCAGGGCATGATAATATTAATTGTGTTTCTTTGCACTCAGGCATTGGACCAATGGCTCAATAGGGCAGCAAATGTTCTGGCTACAACAATGGCATCTGTACTCATTCCCAGAGCTTGACCTTCAAAGGGGATGAGTGAAGGAAATTCATTTCCAGGAGAAAATTGGATGTATGTTCCCTCCCTTTGACCTTTCATTTCATAAAAGAGGAAGAAGATAACAGTTTACTGAAGTATGATAAAGCCCCAAATTTCTATTTCTGTCCTTTTCTGGATGTCTTTGTGCACACTATTTCTCAATAGCTAGTACTTTCTCTCTCTCTCTCTTGCTCTCTCTCTCTCTGTGTTATAAGCAAAGGAAGAGTTCGGTGTAAATTATCGCTTCATTAGTGCAATTTCCCTACATGTCAGCCAAATCAGGAAGTTAACATTATGTGATTTAGATAAACTAAACTTACACTGAAACATATACTTCCTTCTTGGTCTTTTAACATTAAGTTTACAATTGTAGGCATAAAAAAAATAGTCTGTTGTGATTTGTACATATTTTTGTTTTTTCATTATATCCACAACTTACAAAAAAGAATTTAAGGTGAATATTCTAGTTCACTGAAATTCAGTTATTTCATATTCTAACATAAGAGTTTTCAGCATGACAAAGTGAATCCAATAGCAAGAGACAAAATGCTTCTATATATATTGAACATGACCTTCCATACAGAAAAACAGGCAATACAAGAAAATGGGTGTCTGCTGATATATATATACATATATATGGCTTTTTAAAATGTTCACAGAACCACTAATTTAAGAATTATTCAGGCTAGTATATTTTTACATGACCTTTAATGTTTAGAAAAAAACAAATGCATATAATAAATGCCTTACAAATTTCTTGGCTAAAATGTCAAATAAACTTTTGTTAAATAATATGGAGGATAAATTCCTTCATAGAATACTATAGTTCAATTTGTTGAAAAAAATCAAGGTAAATACAATATTCCTATGAATCTTAACTGAAATGTGTTTGTCTATAATGTGGAATGGGAAAAAATGATGAATCAATGTATAAAGATGTTTTCTATGACAGTAAGTGTTTATTGAATAGCTTGAATGACAGATGGAGCAAAAGATATGTGTGTGTATATATATAAACATATATGTATATATGTGTATTTATTAAGCACATCAAAGTAAGCTTATGGGAATACAGTATGTTGCAATAATTATTGGATGACTGCAGTTGATTCTCACCAAATCTGTTTTCTTTTCTTCTAAGGCAAATATTTGAACTACATTTCCAATGTTTCCCAACAATAGATACCCTTGTGATTGAGTTTTGGCTACTATATGTAGGCATAAGTGTTGTATATTGCCTCCAGGACTTGTCCGTAAAACTTTCTATACAAACTAAGTACCCTCCCTTCACTCATGGGCTAGCTAGACTCACAGGATCCAGAAGACTGTGAGACTCTGGAAGACCACAGAGCAACTAAATGGAGATAATTGGATTGTGAATGGCTCTGCAGCTATCTATTCCCTAGATAGACCTGCACTGAATTGTTCTGGGAACAAGAAAACTCACTTTGTCCATTAGCTGAGATCTGGAAGTTATTTGTTAGATCCCTCTGAAAAATGCTGCCAGTGCTTTGCCTATATCCCCAAGCCCTTACCACTTCATGGATGACCAGCCTGAATTCTAGTTGACAGTATCTGGCTAGCCACAGCCTGTCTATGCAGTAAGCCAGAAGTTACAGGGTACTAACTCTCCCACCCACCCACCCCATCACAGCAGCCCTCAACAAGTGATGGTTGGGATTCTGTGCAAAGTTTTCCCTCTTCCTGATCTCTCCTTTCTGATACTGTTTCAGTCTGCCAAAGTTGACAGAATGCAACACACCAGAGATGGATTGGCTTTTAATAAAAGGGGATTTATTTGGTTAAAAACATACAGTTCTTAAGAGAAAAGGCAGTTAACTTTCATCTGAGGTTCTCTGTTACACATGAAGGCACAGAGCGATGTCTGCTGGCCTTCTCACCTGGTTTTTGGGTTCCAGTGGCTTTCCCCAAGGTGACTTCTTTCTGCATCTCCAAATGTCTGGGCAGAGCTGCAAGTGCTGAGATGAGGTATGCTGAGCTGCTTGGGCTATGCTGCATTGAGCTCTCTTAAGTTCTTCCTCGTTTACGCCTCCAGCTAATTAAATTAAACATTAATCATTGCAGAAGGTACGCCCCTTAGCCTACTGCAATTGTAATCACCGTAATGGGTTTCACATGCTAATGATTCAAGTCCACAGCAAAAGAACTAGGTACCATCACCTGGCCAAGTTGACACCTGAACCTAACTACCATTGATAACCTATGAAGCAAGTGTTGCTCCCTGAATCTCAGAGTTTCCCAGGCGGGATTAAGCTCCTGTCATCCATAGTGGTACTTGATTTAATAACAGACCCTTTATTGACTGCCTGCTTTCCTTTCCCTATCTCCATCTTTGCTCCTTTTCTGGTATTTCTCCAAGCCCCAAATAAACCCTCTATACTCAAATCCTTGCCTTGGGCCTGTTTTAAAGTAAATCCAAACTAATGCAAACATTTCATCTTTTCAGACAATTATAAAGAATTTTGGATCAGAAAGCATGAGTTGAATTTGGACTATCTAACTGTGTAAACTTAGACCAACACAATCAAATTCTGTAAAGCTTCAGATTTGCTTCTGAAAAAAAAGGGGTTAATAATTATTGTAATATTTCAGTGTTTTTATAATGACCAGAGGTGATAAAATGCTAACTTTGTGAATTACTTAGTGTACAGTAAGTACTGGCTAAAATATACCATTTTTATTTTTGCCACACAGTGAGATAATGTGGAAGTGACATTTGAGCTCAGTTGTGTCTTGTTGATAAGCCAGTGTTCTTTCTCTCATACTATGCCAACTACTTGATAATTATCGTACATTATTAAAGTCATCCCTGAAACACCTCACTTATTTTTCATTTTCATTTTTTTTATCAAAGTTGTCTTTGCACAGAGTTTTACAAGGCTTGTTCTGAGAAACAATGATGACCATCCCCCAATCTTCCCAGAGGCAACTAATTCCATTCTATTAGGTAATTCTTTTGGTATTTATCTCTATTTATCTAGGTAGCATGCTTGATTTATTCTTTATTGATTTTGCTTTAGGCATTACCTATTGGTGTCCCACAATGGAAGATGAGGTTTTAACACATTCCCTCTTCCTACTCCCATCAGACATATCTCCTTCTCTTATCCTCAACCTCACAATGTAGTTCTCTCAAATTTTTATATTAATGGTTAATATTAACATAACTGTGGCCATGTAAAGCGATCAATAACTGGGCCACATAGTAGACTTTCCCTTTCATGAACAAAAGTTTTCTCCCCTAGGGTTAATAATTTCCTTAACTATTGGATGATTTACCTTTTTTTTATATATAATCACTAATTCACAGCCACACTGTCTACCAACTCCTGTCTCCTCTCATGATACCGAGACATATCATATTCCTATCCATTCCATCTTTTTGGAGAAAACTCGCAAGGAATCTTCCGATGTGCATGATCTTGATGGGCTGCTCTCTAGGGAGAGTTTATAGATATTATCCAGGAATCTACCTTCACTTCATTATGGGGATTCCTTTTACTTGACTTGTAATTGAAAGCCTGATTTTCTTCATTCCATCCTTCTCCTTTATTTTGGTTCAAATAAACCATTTTGATTTACTTTGTTTTGGTGCAACACATTTCACAGCAGCTTTCTAATGAAGGATACCTGAAGGATAATTTTTACTTTGAGAATTTATATATCTGGAAGTAGTTTCTTCATTCTCCCCTTCCTCATGCTTGATTGATAATTTAACTAAGTATAACACTCTACAGTGGACACATTCTTCCTTGAGAAGCTTGATGCTATTTTTATTCCTAGCCCTTTGTGCATGAATTGCTGTTTTATCTACAGTCCCCCACTCATATCTTATAAGATCTTCTCTTTACCCTCAATATTTAGAAATTTCACCATAATGTATCTTAATGTGGGTTTAATTTCATTCATTTTGTTCTGAGCTCATGGTCCCTTTCTATCTAGAAATATGTGCCTTTTCTTTTACTGTGACATTTTCTTCTGTTGTTTGTTTAACTATTCTTTCTCCTCTCTCCTCTATTTTCTTTGTTTCTCTCTGTCTCAAATTGTATGTATTAATATTGGATCTCCTGGACTGTTTCTCTACTGGTCTGTTATTTTTTTATTTCTTATCTTCTAACTTTCTCTCTCTTGCCCCCTCCCCCATCTTTGTCTTGTATTCTCTTTTTGTATTTCTGTCCCATCTCTCCTCTCTCTGTCTCCCTCATTCTCTCCATGTATGTATGAGACTGGGAGCAGGGGCTCACTACTTTCTGCTATTTTTCTACAACTTTATCTTCTAGCCTTTGCATTAAGCTTTTAATTTTTCCTTTACAATATATAACTTCCCCATGGCCTTTATTAATCTCTGCTTCTTCTTTTCATCTTGTTAAATGCCTACAAATTTTTCTTTTCCTCCCCTGAAGATATTCATGCTATGTTAGTGTTTTCAGTGCTCTCACTTTAATAGGCTCTTTTTCCTCCAAGTTGATTTGTTCCCTGTGTGCAGAATCTGCCTTTCACGGGGAGGTCTTCCTCACAGGTCTGCTAATCCCAGGCCGGATGGTCCTACTTAAGAGTGGGAGCTGACAAAGCTGCTTAAGAGATCCAAGCACATGGATGTGCTCATTGACTTTTGGTTTCTCTATAAGATTAACTGGATGAGAATTTTCAAATAATCTTGACAGTTATGTTTTAGTGTCTATCAGATTCTTGAAGAAATGATCTTCTAATACTATTCCTGGAGGGAAACAAATGGGAGGAGAAGGCTAGTGTGTTAGCACCCAGCCACCATCCATTCACAGCTCATCTGCTGTTCTTTGTTCAGACACATTCTATCTTACCTTCTCTAGAGACCGGACCCTCAACATTTTGAAAGATGGCACAGTCACTGAGTTGCCCAGAATGATGGTAGGGATATTGAAATCCAGCTTCTTTCATCAACTTTTGACCTATTTTGTAAACTTTTTAACCCACTTAAGATGACAGATATAAATGCGTCTATATCTGTGATTTTTATTAAACATGTACTAAATATTCCAAGTGATTAAAATCATCAAATTGAGGTGGTGCAATGGTTGCTCTGTGGCAAGAATTCTCACCTGCTGAGCTGGAGACCCGGGTTCCATTCCCAGAGCCTGTGCATGCCAAAAAAATAAATCATCAGATTGGATTGATAAACCACATGCTATTTATGAGGGAAGAAAACTTTATAAATAATAAAATGTTAAAAGTTTTTTAAAAAGAAGATTGGATTTATAAATCCTACTGCATGCTGTTTATGCAAGAAAAAATTTATAAATAATACTCTATAAATAATAAAATGTTGAAAGTTAAAAAAAAAAAAAAAAAAACGAGAAAGTAAACTATCTCCTTAAAGGAAATAAAGGATACTTCATTATAATAAAAGAGTCAATTCCAAAGGAAGATGTACAATCTCAGAGTTTCAAAATACATTTTAAAAAAATGATAGAATATTCAAATCTACAATTATAGTTGGTTATTTCAGTACTCCTGTCTCTTTACAATTTGACATGAAAGTTGTAAAGATTATAAAATACTTAATTGTGCTACCAACCAACTTGACTAAACTGACATTTATGACACTACATGCAAAAGTAAACATAATTCGCATTATTTTTAAGTGAAAATTGAATAGAACAGTCTTCAAAATAAATAGCATGTTTGGTCATGAAATAAATCTCACTAAATATAAAAGGATTGAAATCAAAAGTGCATCCTCTAACCAAGGAATTACATTAGAAACCAACATTAAAAATGTATCTTGAAAACCATTTGGATATTCACATTATAGTCACCTGGGTCTTTATCCCATGGCCTACTTCTGGAGAAACCAACCTAACACAGCCCTTGTTCTTGTACAACAGTATTGATGGGTATAGATGAGAGACCTTTTTTTTTCATGACCCTTTTGCAAAGAGTACCACATCAACTTTCTGTCTTAAATTCATGGTTTTGAGATGCCTGTTATCAGTCTAATAATTGTTCTTTGTAGGTAGACTACATTTTCTTTCTGACAGCTTTCAAAATGTTTTCTTTGACTTTGATGTTTGCAGAATTTCCCTGATACGTTGGGGGGTGGATTTATTTTCATCAGTCCTCCCAAGGATTTATTGTATTTGTTGAAATGTATTCCTGTCCTAATCAACCCTCGAAAATTTTCAGCCATGATTTCATTGAATATTTTATAAAATACATTCTAAATAGAATATCTCCCTCTGGAAATCCTATTAGAAATGTGTTGCATGGATTCTTTGGCTATAATTTTTTATCCCTTGTCTCTTAAACTTATTACATTTTCTATCTCTTTTGTATTTTTCATTTTTCTATGCTTTATTCTATATAATTGCATTATATTTAATTAAAGTTCATTAATACTTCAAACACGTCAATGCTTTCTCGTTGGTTGGTTAGTTGGTTTGAATTAATACCCTTTAATTTTAGAGATTTTAGAGAAAAATTGCACAGACAGTTGAGAATTCCCATTCACTTTTTCATCTGACCCCCTTCAGCCATGCCACACACATTTCCTCCTATGATTAATATATTGCATTAGTGTGGTATATGTGATAATCGATGAACGATTATTGATATATTATTGACTAAAGTCCAGAGTCTACATTAAGATTCACTCTTTATTTGTAGAATTCTATGGCTTTTAGCAAATGCATAAGGTCATGTATCCACCATTACAGTATCACACCAAATTTAATTTAAATCGTGATTTTTTTAATTTGTATAAAGCTTATTTCAGGATTTTCCAAATCTGTATGTTTTTCATTCATTGCATCATCTGTTTTTTTGAGGGTTCAATTCATTCTTTTATAATTGCAATCATACTTATAAAATATTCTCTTCCTGAAGATATTTCTATTATCTTAAGTTCTTGTGGTTGAAAATCCCCTGTTGCTGGAAGGTGAAAATGCCTGGTTAGAGAAATTTTACATTCATTTGCTTTTGCTAGCTTCCCATAAGTTTCACCTGCTTAGGAGAAATTCTTTCTCTTCCTTTCTCTATTTTCTTGTTTGAAGACTATAAAAGCATGCAGGTATTGTAAAATCAAATCACAGATCCAAATGAGATACATACCTTGACTTTCCAGTTCTCAAATCAAACTTCTTTTTATTTGACCAAATGACAAAGCAGATAAGCTTAGAGGTTTTCCTTTCTTTTTTTCTTGATTGTAGTTGTTTTTGTTTTTGCTATTGATTTAATCAATTCCCTGAGCCAGAGGACAGATTTTTAGGCTACTTTTCTTTTATTAATTTTCTTTGCAAATATTTCATAGCCACCAAACATACAATCTCCCTTTATTCTACTTTTTAACCACTCTTATTGAGATATATTCACACACCATACAATCCATCCAAAGTGTAAAATCCATGGCTCAAGCCTTATTCAGAGCTGTGTATTCATCACCACAAACAATTTTAGAACATTTGCATCATTCCAAAAAGAAAAAATTCACACTCTTTTATAACCTCTTATTATTGAAACAGCATTGGTGTGGTACCTTTGTTACAACCAATGAAAGAATATTAAAAGACTATTGTTAACTGCAATCATAGTTTGCACTGGGTGCATTTTTTTAATACACCATCGTATTGTTAACACCTTATAATGTGATGTACATGTGTTCTAGTTCATGAAACAACATTCTTATGTTTTAATTATTAAACATAGTATCATCCACAACAAGGTTCACTATTGTCTATAATCCTGTTTTATACTCTAGCTTTCCTTCTAGTAACATAATCCAATACTGTTAATTACATTCACAAGAATGTGCTACCATTTCTTCTATCCAACTCCAAACATGTACAATCAAACTATTTAAAAATTCTGCAAAAATTAATTATCAGCTCCCCATTCTCTACCCTCATTCTATCTCCTGCTAACCTGTAGTCTAGATTTTAACTCTCTGAGTTTGTTAATTATAGTTATGTCATATTAGTGAGATAATACAACACCTGTCCTTTTGTGTCTAATGTCCTCAAAGTTCATCCACGTTGTTACATGCATCAAGACTTCATATCTTCTTACGGCTGAGTAATAGTCCATTGTATCTAGATATCACATTTAGTTTACTCGTTCATCAGTTGATTGACATGGGTTGTTTCCATCTTTGGCAATTGTGAACATTGATGTGCAAATCTCTGTTCACTTCCCTGCTTTCAAATTTTCTGGGTTTACACTTAGTAGTGAGACTGATGGATCATATGGCAATTTTATGTTTAGCTTCCTGAGGAACAAACTGTTTTCCATGCAGCTGCACCATTTTACATTCCCCCAGTAGTGAATGGTGTTTCTATTTCTCCACAGCCTCTCCAACACTTGTAGTTTCTTGCTGTTGTTTTTTTTTTTTTTTGTAATAGTGGCCATTCTAGAAGGTGTGAAATGATATTTTAGTGAGGTTTTGATTTGCATTTCCTTAATAGCTAGTGATGTTGAGCATCTTTGTGTGTGCTTTTTAGTCATTTGTATTTCCTCTTTGCAAAAATATCTATTCAAGTATTTTGCCCATTTTTTAATTGGGTTGTTAGTTGTTTTTATTTTTGAATTGAAGGGTTTCTTTATATATTCTAGATATTAAACCTCTATGGGATAAGTGATTTCCAAATATTTCTGTCTCATTGTGTAGGCTGCTTTTTTACTTTCTTGACAAAGTCTTTGAAGTACAAAAGTTTTCAATTTTGAAGAGATACTTGTGGTAGTTAGATTCAGGTGTCAACTTGGCCAGGTGATGATGCCTAGTTCTGTTGCTGAAGACTTGAATCATTAGCATGTGAAACTCATCTCTGGCTGATTACATCTGCAGTCAGCTAAGGGGTATGCCTTTGCAATGAGTGATGTTTAAGTTAATTAGCTGGAGCCTTAAAAGAGAGAGGTCAGAAGTGAGCTCAACACAGCACAGCCCAAGCAGCTCAGCATACCTCATCTCAGCACTTGCAGCTCAGCCCAGATGTTTGGAGATGCAGAAAGGAATAGCCCCAGGAAGAGCTGTTGGAACCAGGAGCATGGAGAGAAGGCCAGCAGACTTCACCCTGTGCCTTCCCATGTAAAAGAGAACCTCAGATGAAAGCTGCCTTTCCTCTGAAAAAATATAAATTCCCTTTTATACTCACAGCTCAGCCCAGATGTTTGGAGATGAAGAAAGGATTTACCCCAGGGAAAGCTGTTGGAACCCAGAAGCCTGGAGAAAAGGCCTGCAGACATCGCTGTATAAGAGAAAACCTCAGATGAAAGTTAGCTGCCTTTCCTCTGAAGAGCTAATAAGTTTTTAACTAAATAAATCCCCTTTTATTAAAAGTCTGGTGTGTTGCATTCTGGCAGCTTTAGCAGACTGAACAGTACTATTTATCTATTTTTTATTTCATTGCTTGTGCTTTGGGTGTAAAGTCTAAGAAACCATTCTGTTCCACAATATCTTGAAGATGCTGCCCTACATTTTCTTCTAGGAGTTTTATGATCCTGGTTCTTATGTTTAGCTCCTTGATCCACTTTGACTTAATTTTTGTATAAGGTGAAAGAGAGAAGTCCTCTTTCATTCTTGTAGATAGGGATATCCAGTTCTACCAGCGTTATTTGTTGAAGATAGTATACTATACCAGTTGAATTAACTTGGCAGCCTTGTCAAATATCAACTGACCATAGATGTGAGGGTCTTCTGAATTCTCCATTCAATTCCATTAGCCAATATATCTATATCCCAATGCCAAATTGTTTGGGCCACTGTAGCTTTGTAATATTCTTTAAAGTCAGCGTCTCTCTTCTTTTTCAAGATGTTTCTGGCTATTTGGGAGCCTTTACTATTCCAAATAAATATGATGACTGGCTTTTCCATTTCTGCAAAGAAAGCTCTTGGAATTTTTATTAGGATTAAGTTGAATCTGTAAATCAATTTGGATAGAATTGACATTGTAATGATATTAATCTCCCAATCCATGAAAATAGAAAGTCCTTCTATTCTTTTAAGCCTTCTTTTATTTCTTTTAGCAATATATTTTGTAGTATTCTGTGTACAGTCTTTTACACTCGTGGTTAAGTTTGTTCTGAGAAATTTGATTATTTTAGTTGCTACTTTTTTCATCATTTACTTTTCAGATTGCTAATTATGAGTATATAGAAACACTACTGATTTTTGCATGTTGATCTTCTATCCTGCCACTTTGTTAAACTCATTTTTTAGCTCTAGTAAACTAGTTGTAGATTTTTCAGGACTTTCTATATCTGTTCATATCATCTGCAAATAGGGAGAATTTTACTTGTTCCTTTTCAATTTGCACGACTTTTTCTTTCTTTTTCTTGCCAATCTTGCCTTGCTAGAACTTCTAGCACAATTTGGAATAACAGTGGTGACAGTGGGCATCCTTGTCTTATCACAGATCTTAGAGAGAAAGTTTTCAGTGTAACACCATTGAGTCCAATGTTAATTTGGGGTTTTCATATATGACTTTAATTATGCTGGGAAAGCTTCCTTCCATTCCTCTTTTGAATTATTTTTATCAAGAAAGGATGCTGGATTTTGTCAAATGCCTTTTCTGCATCAATCTCAAAGATCATGTGTTTCCCCTTCAATTGCTTAATATGGTATATTACATTATTTGATTTTCTTGTGCTGAACCTCCCTTGATGCCTTTGATAAAACCCACTTGATCATGGCGTATGATCCTTTTAATGGATGTTGGATATGATTTGCGAGTATTTTGTTTTAGAATTTTTGCAACTATATTCATTATGAAAATTTGTCTGTAATTTTCTTTTCTTTAGTATCTCTATCTGGCGATGTTAGTTTCAAAGAATGAGTTGGGTAATATTACCTCCTCTTCAATTTTTTTAGAGTATGAGCAGAATTCATATTAATTCCTCTTAGAATGATTGGTACAATTAAACTGTAAAGCCATCTGGTCCTGGGATTTCTTTGTTGAGAGATTTTGATGACAGATTCAATCTCTTTACTTGTAATTGGTCTGTTGAGGTTTCTATTTCTTCTAGAGCCAATTTAGGTTACTTGCGTATTTCTAGGAATTTGTCCGTTTCATCTAGGTTGTCTAACTTGTTGGGTACCGTTGTTTATAGTATCCTCTTATGATCATTTTTATTTCTGAGGTCACCAGTAATGTTCCCCTCTCTCATTTATGACTTTATTTATTTTCAACATTTTTTTTTCTTTGACATTCTAGTTAAGGGTTTGTCATTTTTATTAATATTCTCAAATAACCAACTTTTGGTTTTGTTGATTCCATTTTTTATTCTCAATTTCATTTCTTTCTGCTCTAAACTTTATTATTCCTTTCCTTCTGCTTACTTTGGGATCAGTTTGCTGTTCTTTTTCTAGTTCCTCCAGGTACACAGTTAGATCTTTGATTTAGCAATTTCTTCTTTTTCTTCTTTTTTAATGTAAGCATTTAGGGCTATACATTTCCCCCTCAGTATTGCTTTCATTGCATTCGATAAATTTTGCTATGTTGTGTTATCATTTTCTTCACCCCCAGATATTTTCTGATTTCTTTTGCAATTTCTTCTTTGGCCTACTGTTTATGAGTGTGTTGTTTAGCCTCCATATGTTTGTGGATTTTCCACTTCTATGCCTGTTATTCATTTCCAGCTTCTTTCCATTATGGTCAGAGAAGATGCTTTATATTATTTCAATCTTTTTAAATTTATCAAGTCTTGTTTTGTGACACAATTTGTGTTCTATCCTGGAGAATTATCCAAGAGCACTTAAGAATATGTATATCTTGCATTTTGAGCTGCAATATTCTATATATGGCTGTTAGTTCTAGGTCATTTTGAGATTATTAAGTTTCTCTGTTTCCTTATTAATCCTCTGTTTGATGTCTTATCTATTAATGAGAGTGGTATATTGACATCTCCAAATATTATTGTAGAGGTATCTACTTCTCCCTTCAGTTTGGCCAGTGTTTGCCTAATGTATCTTGGAGCACACTGGTTTGATGCATAAATTGTTATGATTGTTATTTCTTCATGCTTGATTTCCCTTTCTATTAATGGATAGTATCCTTGTTTGTCTCTTATAACAGTTTGGCATTTAAAGTTTATTTTGTGTGGTATTAGCATAGCTACCCCAGCTCTCTTTTGGTTTCTGTTTCTATAGAATATCTTTTTCCAGCCTTTTACTTTCAATTCATTTGTGTCCTTGTGTCTAAATTGAGTCTCTTGTAGGCAACATATATATGGATCATATTTTTTTACCTAATCCACCAATCTGTATCTTTTGATTGGGAAACTTAATCCATTAACATTCAGTTATATTACTGTATAGGCAGTATTAACTTCAACCATTTTATCCTTTGGTTCTTATATGCCATATCTTATTTTTGTCTCTCTTTTTTACTCTTTTAGTTACTCTTACTGATAGTCTTCATTTCTACTCTTCTCCAAACCTCTCTTTTCTGTCTTTTCCTTTCAGACTGCTGAATCTCTTCAGCATTTCTTGTAGGGAAGATCCCTTGTTGATAAACTCTGTTCATATATTTCTGTGAATATTTTAAACTCTACCTCATTTTTGAAGGACTGTTTAGCCAATAAAGAAGTTGGGGCTGGGAATTTTTCTCTTTCACTACCTTAAATGTATCATACCACTGCCCTTTTGCCTCCATGGTTTCTGATGAAAAATTGGCACTCGATTTTATTGTGTTTCCCTCATATGTGACAAATCACTTTTCTCTTGCTGTTTTCAGGATTCTCTCCTTATCTTTACCATTGAACATTCTGATTAGTTTGTGTCTCAGAGTAGGTCTACTAGGGTTTATTCTGTTTGGAGTACATTGCACTCCTTGAACGTATTTCTTTATGTCCTTCATAAGAGTTGGACATTTTTAAACCATTATTTCTTTAAATAATCTTTCTGTCCCTTTTCTTTTTTCTTCTCCTTCTGGGACACCTATGACACATATGCTTCTGCGCTTTGTGCTGTTATTCAGTCCCTGAGACCCTGCTCAGTGTTTTCCCATTCTTTTCTCTGTCTGTAAGATTTCAACTGACCTGCCTTCTAGCTTGCTGATCCTTTCTTCTGCCTATTCTAATCTGTTGTTATTTGCCTGTAGTGTATTTTAATCTCTTCTATTATATCTTCCATTTCACTCATTTCTGTTATGCTTCTTTTTAATTTTTTTCAAATTCTTCTTTGTGTTTACACAGTGACTTCTTAATATCTTGTATTTCTTTAGCTATATTTTCCTTCACCTCCTTGAATTGATTTAGGAGCTTTGTTTGAACATCTTTGATTAGTTACAATTTTTTTGTCTCCTCTGAAGTTTTTATCTGTTCCTTTGACTGGACTACATCTTCTTATTTCCTAGTAGGACTTGTAATTTTTTGCTGGTGTCTAGGTATCTGATTATCTTGATGAGTTTGCTCTAGAAGGCAGTGTCTCTCT
>PVIY010014593.1:0-56060 GCA_004026745.1 Myrmecophaga tridactyla
GGGGTGCGTGTGCAGGTGTGCCCCCAGCTGAGGACTTTGCACCCACAGGATCTGCCCAGCAGATGCGGCTGGGCACCCGGAGACCCTGAGTTCTCAGCCAGGCTTTGACTTCCGAGAGCATTGAAAGAGCTGCTTTTGGTAGAAGAGTCTGAGCTGCTGAATAAGAAATAGTCCTTATCCATAATGCATGGCTCCTTTGACGGAAGGGAGGAAAGTACGTCTAAATCTGGCTCGGGCTGGGAAGATGATGAGTGATTAGAACGCCGCTCAGAACACGCCGGTGCTTTCAGCCTTAATTCACCTTCACTCAGGCTTGCCGAGGGAGGCCCCCCTGGGTTCCTGCGAGGTGGGGTGCAGGAAGAGCTGCTGGGGAGAGAACGAAAGATGGACACGACCCGACCCTGACAAGGGTGTTTCCCAACTCTAAGCTCAATTGACTCAAATCTTCGAGGCCTTCACAGGTTTGTTCTGTGACCTTGTATTGGCCCTAGCGTGTCCCTATCAAAAGGCCGCTGCAAAAGCTGGGGGTGGGGGAGGCAGGTTTGGGGTTGTGTTACTTTTCTAGGACAGCCTCCACGAACTCCCACAAAACAGAGGTGGTTCAAACAACCAAAGTGTGTTCTCTGCAGCTCTGGGGGTTCAAGTCCAAAGTCAAGGTTTTGGCAAGACTTGGCTCCCTCTGGAGGGTCTGGGGACACCCCCGCCTCGTCCAGCGCGTGGTGGGGTCAGCTGGTAGACACAGCACCCGGACCTCTGCCTCCGAGTCACGTGGCATTGCCCCGGGCTCTGCCTGTGTCCAACTTCCTTCTTCTTCAGCCGCTGCAGGGCCCCCTGACCCAGCATGGCTGCATCTTAACCCTCCTTCCAGGCGAGGCCGCCTTTTCAGGTTCTGGACCTCAGCATGACCCTCTGGAGGACAGCTCATGCCACGACAAGGGCCTCTATTGAATTACGTCCCTGCCAGCCGGCATGTGTCTAACCCGTGAAGCACATTTCTGAAGCCAGCTGCTTACTGCTGACGCTTGTTTGTTGGGTCACAGCAAGAGTAGAGGGTACTCAGGGCCCTGAGCCACTAGAAAGCCAGATTCTGGGTGGGGAGAAGGTTGGTTTGGGAACTGCTGTGGGAAAATGTCCTAGGACTAAATGTCCTAAATGTCTCTGGCCTTACCTTGAACCATTCTCCCTTCACGTTTGTGCTCGAGCCGTCTTGGCGCTCTGGCAGTTTCCAGTTCATTCCCAAGCTCGCGCATACTGGCTGCCAACTCTCCTCTCACACTGACCAGGCAGCCCCGCTCACCTCTCAGAGGCTCTTGTTGAGAGAACCTTTCTAGACCCCACTGTCCGCCTCCCCCAGAGTTTCTTCTGCCCCCGATCGGGCCACAGACCCCGAGAAGCGGGGTCGGAATCACTCGTGTCTTGCCACAGCCTTTCGTGCTGCTCACGTGTTGTCAGCAGCAGGTGCTGCCTGGGCAGGGAGTGAGGCGTGACCTCTGCAAAGGAACTTTCTCTTAAAAGGTGCTGGGGTCACAGCCCGTGACTAAGAGGCCGTACGGCTCCCTGGGAAAGCTTGGGAACACGTTGGAAAAGTGCCTGGTCCGCAGGAAGACAGCCATGAATGTGGTGGTTTCTGTTGCTAAGAATATATTATTGGGCAAACAGTGCAATTCAAACAGCATTTGTCCCTGCCCGGACTGGCTTTTCCTTCCTGAAGCATGAGAGGAAGGAAGGGCCGGCTGAGGAGGAGCCCGCCGGACCCCTGGCCCTGTCTCCACGTGTCTGGCCCCATTTCTGTCTGTCACTATTTCTCACACACACACGGGCAAAAGCTCACACACATATGTACACACTCACAGCTATGACACATGGATGTCCACATGCATACACGCACATGCCCACATTTGCGCACGCATCCCCCCATAATTGGCCAAAGCAACAAGTTTCCCAGGGGTTCTGGGCTCCCAGGAAAGTGTTTGGGGTCTGCTTCCTTCCAGGTGTGGGCCAAGCAGGGGCAGCGGCCTCAATGACCACCCACCACAGGGCCCAGGTGTCCTGCTCGCAGCTGGTGGGGTTGGGTTCATCCTGGCCCTGGAGCAGCTGCGGCCACGTCCACCCTGCCATGTCCATGTGGGGTGGGCAGGGAGGCGCTTCTCCAGTACCCCCAACACCCCCAACCCCCCTTGCCTCTAAGGGCTGGCGAGAAACCCTGTGCATCCTGGACACTTGGGGCCACGCCCTCCAGGCCCCCTCCTCCCGGGCCCTCTGCAGACCTTGCCGGCTGCTGCGAGGGCATCTTGGAGGGTGCATGAGTTTCCCGAGGCTTCTGTACAAAGTGACAGGGATCTGAAATGACGAAAGCCCCTCACCGTCCCCAGGCCTGAAGTCCTGGGTGTCGAGGTGCTGGCAGGGGCTGCAGGCTTAGCCCGTGGCCACACCGCCTCGGCCCGTGTGGTCACTCTGCCCCTCCCCTGAGAGTCACCTTGGCCCGCGTGGTCACTGCCCCTCTCCCACAAGGACACTGGCTATGTTTTGGGCAGGGCAGTTGAGGGCAGTGCCCTCTCTCCAGGTTCCTAACCGGGTCACCGCCTCTTATCCTCCTGGGGTCAGCAGCTCATGCGCCATGAGGCAAACGGCTCCAGGGACCAGGACGCGGCCCTGTCTCCTTGTGGGGCAGGCGAAGCCGCAGTCAGGTCGGATGACCTGTGACTGCAGGGCTGTGGGCGATTACTTGGCCCTTTTGAAGTCTGTCCCAGAGTCATTGAAAAGGGATGGAAACTGAGGGCCTGGAGGGGCTGGGCTAATTCGACCGGGTCGACTGCGTGCGGAACACAGCATGGCCGGCACTGAGCGAGTCCTCGGCCAATGACAACAGAAAACCCGGGTGGTGGGAGCTGGCCCCTGTGTCTTCTGGCACCTTCCCGGGTGCTCTTCACTGTCTGGGTGAAAAGAGGGAAGAACAAGCATGGGGAAAACCCCTAGGTCTCTCTCCCGTGTTTCCACAGTGCTTGGTGCTGTGCCAAGTGCCCCCTGTGCTTTCTCACAGGGCTGGGCCATGCCTGCTTTACGGGGCAAGACAGGTGAGGCTGGGGCCAGTGGCTTGATCCTTGTCGCCCAGCCAGGCAGCGGTGAAGCCAGGGCGAGACCCCCGTGCCTGGCTGCCCGCCCATGGCATTTGCACGCAGCCTCAAGAAGCTGCCTCCAGCTTTTCCTGTTTGTTTACAAGTAACTGAGGGAGAGTAAACTGAGTCTAAAGTCTTGCCTACCTGGAAGGAGAAAGGCCTGTTCAGGTCCCTGGGCAGTGAAGCCATTCTCACTGTTAGAACATCCACTTCCCCGAGCAATTCTGGAAGGTGGAGTTGCCCATGTGGCTCATGGAAGCTGGGGAAGTGGTTCCCGGCAGTGTTGCATACCTAAGGCGCCTAATTCTTCCAGTATGGGGGCTGGGGGGGGAGTGTGTGTGGTGGCCAGAGGATGCTGGGGAGGTCCTTATTGGACCTGAAAAAGTTTCTGAAAAGGGGAAAGGACACTTGCTCTGTCAAACGGGGGCCTTTGGCTGGAAGCAAAAGGGATCGGAGCACTGTGGCAGTGTCCAGAAGGTGAAAGGGAAGAGTGGAAGGACTGGGAGAAACGGGGGCCCTCCAGGTCCTGAGGCCCTGGTGGCAGAAGCAGCAGGACGGTCTTGTCTAGGCCCCAGCGCTGAAGCCAGCAAGCTAAGCCTTCCACCCGCTGACCACGCTGCCCAGGACGTAAAGGCCCGTGCCTATTACAAAGAAGAGTAGATGCTTTGTAAAATATCCTTAATTTTGGATTTATCTGATTTATTTCTTTGTGATTAGCTTCAGGTTACGCATTTTTGGCAAGAGCATGAGAAAGGGCTGTACCGGTCAGGGTTCAGTCGGAGGAGGCAGAGCCCCCAGGAGCTCTCTGTGTGTATAGGGCTTTTGTAGGACCTGGCCTGTTGGGAGGGGCGGGTGGATGTGGTGGGTGAGGGCAAACGGGGGCTGGACCCAATAAGCTTGAGCCGAAACCCAGGAAGAGGGGCTGGAGCCCAGGTGGGACGCTGGAGTCCTGTGAAGTGGAGCTGTCACCTGGGCTGAACACACACCTAGCCTGGGAGGCCCAAGCACAGGTGGAGTTGCACAGGTGGAGCTGCACAGGTGGAGCTATGCAGGTGGAGCTGTGGAGATGGAGCTGCACAGGTGGAGCTGTGCAGATGGAGCTGTGGAGATGGAGCTGCGCAGGTGGAGCTGTGCAGGTGGAGCTGTGCAGGTGGAGCTGTGCAGGTGGAGCTATGCAGGTGGAGCTATGCAGGTGGAGCTGTGCAGATGGAGCTATGCAGGTGGAGCTGCGCAGATGGAGCTATGCAGGTGGGGCTGTGCAGATGGAAATGCGCAGCTGGAGCTACGCAGGTGGAGCTGTGCAGGTGGAGCTGTGCAGGTGAAGCTATGCAGGTGGAGCTGTGCAGATGGAGATGCGCAGGTGGAGCTATGCAGGTGGAGCTGTGCAGATGGAGCTGCGCAGGTGGAGCTGTGCAGATGGAGCTGCACAGGTGGAGCTATGCAGGTGGAGCTGTGCAGATGGAGCTGCACAGGTGGAGGTGCGCAGGCCCTGCACCACCTGCTGAGGTGAGCCAGAGGGAGCAGTCACCATGTGTCCCCGTGAGTGACCTGGGGTCACTCCTGCTCTCCAGGCCTCAGGCAGGAACGGGAGACTTGTTTTGTGACCACACACATGGTGTCTCCTGCAGAGAGGTCTGTGTATGCTGGAGAACGTACAGCCCGCAGTCTTGGAGGGCAGTGTTCCGTGCTGTCTGCCATTCTAGTGCTTACCATATTGTTCAGGTTGTTTCCTTACGATCGTCCATCTAGATGTTCCACTGATGAGAGCAGTGTACTGAAATCTCCAACTATTCTTGTACAGGTGTCTATTTCTTCCTTCAGCTTTCCTAGTGTCTGTCTCATATATTTCTGGGCACCATGGTTAGGTGCATGAATATTTATTTCTTCTTGATAGATTGTTCCTTTTACTAATTTATAGTGTCCTACTTTGTCTCTTTTAACAGCCTTTAACTTAGAGTCTATTTTGTCTGATTTTAGTATAGCTCTTTTTCGTTACTATTTGTGTGGAATATCTTTCTTCATCCTTTCACTTACATCCTATTTGTGCATTTGGGTCTAAGGTGAGTCTCTTGTAAACAACATATTGTTGAGTTATGTTTTCTTTATCCATGCTGACAACCTGTGTCTTTTGATTGGAAAGTTTAGTCCACGAACATTCAGTGTTATTAACGTATAGGCATTACATACTTCAGACAATTTGACCTTTGATTTTTATATGTCATTTCTTTTTGTCTCCTCTCCTTTATTGCAACCTTTTCTGTATAGTTGATCTTTTGTAATGTATCTGGCTGATTCCTTTCTCATTTCTGTTTCTGTGTATTTTTAAAACACTTTCTTTGTGGTTACTCTGGGGTTTATATTACACAATCTAAATCTATACCATACCAATTTGAAAACAATACCAACCTGGCTTCAAAAAAAACATGCCCTCTGTTCCCATACCCTTGTTTCCAATCTTTGCGTCATTTTGTCCCACTATTACCCCTTTATGTTTTGTGTATCCGTGAACAAGGAATTGCATCCTTTTCTTGTATTCTGACTCTTACAGGAATTAAGGAGCAGTGCTGTGCATTGAGGATACAGCCCTACTGGGTTGCGTTTACCCTTCGAGGTACTCTCATGAAGATTTTCATGTCTCTATGCCGCTCCAAGCTTCTCTCTCCTGCCTTTTCTTTTCCATCTGCAGAACTCCCTTTAGTAATTCTCATAGGCTGTTTCTCGTGTAATGAGCTCTCTCAGTTTCTGTTTTTCTGTGGATATTTTAAATTCCCTCATTTTTGAAAGATGGTTTTTCTGATAAAGAATTTTTGGCTAGCAGTTTTTTTCTTTTAGCACCTGAACTAGATCAGACAATTGCCTTCTCACCGTTGCGGTTTCTGATGGGAAATTGGCACTTGGTCTTATTGAAGATCCCTTGGATGTGGTGAATTGCTTTTTTCTTACCGCTTTCAGAATGCTGTCTTTATCTTTGGCATTTGACAGTCATTAGTATACATCTTGGAGTAGGTCTACTAGAATGTATTCTGTTTAGAGTATATTGAGTTTCTTGGACATATTTATTTGTTTCTTTCTTAAGAGTAGGGAAGTTTTTGGCCATTATTTCCTCAAATATTATTTCTGCCCCCTTTCCCTTCTCTTCTCCTTCTGGGGCACTCAAGCATGTATGTCTATGCGTTTCATGCTGCCACTCAAATCCCTGAGACACTGCTCAATAGAAAGTTTGACTTTGGGTGACTTTCTTGCTTCTTAAGAATAAATCCATACAGAGAAGTTCGGGTTTAACAAATGAATATGATTGCTGAATCATTATATTGATTTTTTTTTAGTATCCAGTATCTTAGAGCAGCTAGAAGTAAAAATCTAAAACTGTGGAATTGCAACCCATGCCAAACTCTGACATCCATTCCACAACAAATTGTTGTGATATACTTTGGAATTTATTGCTTTTCTGTATATATGTTATTTTTCACACACACAAAAAATCAATTGTGACAGCTGTACGATGATATTGTGAACCTTTGATTGCACACTTTGGATGACTGGAATGTATGTGAATATATAATATATATATATATATCAATAAAAAATAAGGAATAGAGGTTCAAGGGTAGTTCAGTGGTAAAATTCTCACCTGCCATATGGGAGACCCGGGTTTGATTCCTGGCCCAGGCACTTCTCCCCACTCCTCCCAACCAAATTCAACAAAGGGTACAGCAACGAGATAGTCACATGGAAAAAAGAATGAACTGTGACCCCCGCCATACAGCCTGCAAAAATAAAAATAAAATAAAAGACTAAAATTTCTAGACTAAGAAGCAACCACAAATTCATTAGCTTTTTCTTTTTCTTTTTCTTTTTTTCAACTATTCATTTTTTGACTATTCTTTTCTCTATTTATTCATTTGACTCTATGTTTCAATTGTCCTGTCTTCTAGTTCACTGATTCTTTTTTCTGCCTGTTCAAATCTGTATGCCTCTAGTTTGTTTTAATTTCTACTATTGTGCCTTTCATCCCCATCATTTCTATTATGTTTCTTTTATATAGTTTCAAATTCTTCTTTATGCTCACACATTGTATTCTTAATATCTTTTACCTCTTTATGCAAGTTTTCCTTCATCTCCTTGAATTGATTTAGATTTGATTAAACATCTTTGATTAGTTGTACTAACTTCTGAGTCTACTCTGAAGTTTTAATTTATCCCCTTGACTGACCCACATCTCCTATTTCTTAGTGTGGTTTGTAATTCTTTGTTGATGTCTACACATCTGATTGTCTTGATGAGTTAACTTTGAAGGTCATTTTCTCCCCTTTGTCTAGAGTTTTATTGTTAATTGACTTCATATTAGACTTTTCTTTGATGCTTGGTTTAACTTATTCTAGACCTTTAGAATAACCCTTATTTAGCTGTTCGGTGTTTCTCAGCTCTTCTCATCTGGTTCTTGCCCTGGATAGACAGTGCAATCTTTAAGACTGCACTTGTGCAATTTTTTCACCTCCAGGAGAGAACTTCCTTTCCTTTTTTCCTTTTCTGGGACTCTTGATCTATTCTGTTTGTTTTTGTGCAGACTTTTCTCCCCAAGTCCTATGGTCTATTTAAATGCTCTCCCTCACTTGGTGCCCCATTTTTTTTCTTACGCTTTTCATTTCTGGGACCTGCCCTAATTTATAGCTGTTTGGTTTAAACCTCCCCACCCCTTGAATTCTGTGAGGCTTCTCTGCCTCTGATTTATTCCCCACTGGGATATCCCATCTTGGGGAGCCCATTGGGGTTAATCCAGAAAGGTAGGCCCCTTCAGCAAAGTCCATTTTGCCTTTAGGGGTCCAGCCCACTGAACCTAGACTGAGTAATGGCACAACCGTTCTGGCCACTCTGCCGGGTCTGCCAGGTCCCTGTGCCTGGACACATGTGGGTTTCTAACCCACCTCTTAGAGTCGCCATGCAGCTCAGCGTGCGGTGGGTGGGACCCAGCCCAGCGGTCCCTGTGCGCCTTGGAGCTGTGGGACATGTGAAGAGGTGGGAGCAGCACCCACGTGCACCCAGGACAGTTCTCTGACCTGAGATTTTTCTGTCTCTTTGATTCAGCCTTTTCAGAGTCCTTCTCCCGTCCTACCAACTCCCAGAGGGTCCATGGGGTAGTGGGGACGATGTGAGAGCTGGGACTCAACCAGGAATGAATTGGCGTTCACTCGGTGTGGAGGGGAGAACATTCCAGGCCAAGGAATTGGCGTATGTGAAGGTGAAGGAGCAGGAGCTGGGTATGTTCTAAGAACAGAAGCAGGAGGCTGGGGGGGATGCAGTGGGAAGGGGTCTCCTACGAGGGGAGGCCTGGGAGGTGGGCAAGCCTCATGGACCGTGAACGGGTGTGGCCTCCAAGCTGCTCGGCGAAGCGCAGGTGGAGAGCCGGCCCAGTGTCCATTCTACTAGGCTAATAGAAAGTTTGATTTGGGGTGACTTTCTTGCTTCTTAAGAATAAATCCTTCTAGACTAAGAAGGATCACAAATTCTTTAACTTTTTCTTTTCTTTTGTTTGTTTTTGTAACCACTGAAAAACTACAACACTTAGATTTTGCTTGATTTGTTATTCCTTCTGTGGCAGTGTAGCTGGACTTTCATATTGTGTTGAGCCAAGATTCAATCCCTAACCATGCCTCTGAAAGCCTATTCCGAGCCTAGTCCAAGCAGATCCCGAACAATCTTCGTTTATAAGTGTAATTCAGCCTGGTGTCTGCCGGCCTAGATGGCTTCGGTCTTGTTTGAGGTCGTTTGCAGACAAAGACGTTAATGTGTTCGATAGCCCAGAAAATGGATGGAGCTGGAGGGTCTCTCCTGGGCTCCTGGGTCCTGGGGAGGCAGCAGGCCCTGGGGGAGGGTGCCGGCTGCCCTGGGGAGGACCTGACCTGGTGTAGGTGCTGCGGGCCCCTCTGGCTGTGCGCAGGGCAGACAGCGAGGGGCGGGTGCAGGGCCCAGGATGAGCCTCGGCGCAGCCCGGGCAGGAGCTGAGGGTGTGCTCGGTCTGGACAGCAGCCCCTGAGGAACAGCCTTCAACTGCCCTCGGGGTGGGAGGGGAACCACGCTCCCCCAGTCGTGAAGTCGGGCGTCTCCTTGAGGAGCTGGGCCTGGGCTCACCCAGCGGCCGGCCCAGCCGAAGAGCAGGAACTGCTGCTTGCAAGTTGCAGAAGTGGTCAGGAAGGGGCTCTACTGTCCTCCAGGTTGTGGAAGTATTAAGTTACCTGAACCTACAAGACAAGGGAAGTCGAAGGCTCGTCCCATTGCCTCAAGCATGTGGGTGGCCATTGGCTGGGGGAGGGGTTGGCCCACGGCCTTCAAGCGCCCCTGTTGCCAGCAGACCCTGCAGGACCCACCCGGCCCTGCCCTCCTGTGCCCCCCATGCCAGCCGGCCCTGCTCCTCGACAGCGTTGCTGCAGGTCACCAGCCGGGAGGCCGGAGAAATCCAGCCAAGGGCTCAGGCTCTGGAAAATGGTGGTGGTGGGGGGGGAATTGGGGTGGGAAAAGCGTAATGTGGCCGATCAGCAGAAAGGCTCTTCCTCTCAGCGTGAACATCTCTCAGCCCCCTTGGCCTTGCCCCCGGCACCGGCTGGAGCTGCTGGGCGACAGAAAGCCGCTCCCTGGGGGCTGCGGGACACAACTGAGGGTGCTCCTGCCACGCAGCCTTCCCGCCCCTCCCCGGGAAAGCACCTCCCAGCAGAGGCTCAGCGCCCAACTCTGAGAAATGCAGTGGGTGTTTTTTTAACCTCTGTCTTTTTGGAAAGTGTTTTTTTTTTTTTTTTTTTTTTATCACTTCTGGCTCCCTTTTGGAGCTCCTAGCAATGCTTGCATTTTCTCGGAAGATGGTGTTTTCTCCTGGGAAGTTTGTTTTGCCACCTCTGTGCTTACGATTGGGTAATAAAAAGAATTCCTCACAACTGGGAAGCGTTTTTCACAGTTCCTGGTGCCGTTTGTGCACCACACCTCACGTGCCGAAGCCCTGCCCAGGAAGTGGGACGAGTGTCTGGTTCCCCTTTTATAGGTGGTGAAACTGGGGTTTAGAGAGGTGAGGTTTCAGGTTGGGGTCCCCAGATGAGGGTAGCCTGCGAGCCGTTTATGCAGAGGGAGGGTCATTATCCACAGCCAGGTAGGAGCAGTTGGGATGGAAGCCGCAGGTTAGAGCAGAGCCCAGAGGCCCCTTCTGTGCCAGGCACTACCTTTCGGATTGGGGATGTCCAGGTCTGAGGCGACAGGAGGGCAGCTGGACATCTCAGGGCAGCAGCTGCTTTACCAACCAGTACAAGTTGTTTACAACTGGCAGAGTACAGCGTTTGGAATTCTTGGGTCGCACGCAACAAAAATCATTCTGGCTAATTTAAGCAACAAGGGACTTTGCTATAAAGTTGTGGCTGTGCCTTACAGAATTGATGGGAAAATGACCAGCAGACCAAGGAAGAGGTGGGCAGCAGGTGGCTCCAGGAATCTCTGTGGCAGGACATCTTGGGCAGCGTCTTTGGGGCATGGGTTACCCCAGCATTTTGGTCCTTACATCATCCCAGGTGAGAGACCTACTGTCCAGCTTGAGTCTTGCGCTCTCCTCTTGGCTGAGGGAGGGCAGGGCACCTTGGCCGCCAGTCCCACAGGACCGTGTGCAGAGGGAGCATGCGGTTCCCCAAGGGAATATCAAGGTGCTGTTTCCAGATAAAGGGAAAATGGAAGCTGAACAGGAAATGCAACTGATGCCCCCTTGCAGGTGACAGCATGTTAGTGCTGAGAACGCCCCTCCCTGACTGGATGGGTACATGGGCCCTGAGAGGGCCAGAGACCTGAATGCAGTCACCCATCTGGGCATTATTTCCAAAACTCTGGAGCTATTCTGTTGGCTTTCTACAAAAGCCTCACTTGAACCGAAGGGTCCATAAATGTGGCTGGTAGTCCCTGTTTTCTCTCACCCACACTGTGTGCCCAGCCTGGCATGGTTGCTTTGGACTCACATTCCCAGCCCATCCCCACGGTCCTCCTGGACAAGATTTTGTCTCCATTACCCCATTTTTTAGGTAAGTAAATGGAGACCCAGAAAGAGTATGTGACTAGCCCAAGTTCAAGGGCAAAGATGGGTGTAAATTTTTTATGGACGAATAGCATATTTAAGGAAAGTGTACAGTTGTTAACTGTTCAGTGCAATGAGTTTACACACCAGGCCAGGTAGCCAGCTCACAGCTGGGGAAACAGTGCCCAGCGTCCCTGACACCCCTTGTGCCCCTCTCTGCCCCCACTATCCTGGCTCCTAACAGCAGGGATTGATCTCGCCTGACTTTGGGTTTTATAGAATTGCACGTACTTGCTCCTCTGGACCTGGCTTCCTTATGCTCAGGGTTGGGTTTGCATTTATCCGCAGAGTCTCTTCTCACAGTTCACCCATTCACTGTGCTGTGGAATAGGGTTCCTTAGCCTCAGCGTAATTGGCATTTTGGATGGGGTAACCCTTTGTTTTGGGGGCTCTCCTGTTCCTTATAGGATGTCTGCAGCATCCCCGCCAGGAGTGTCCTCCAGGCATGATGACCAAAAACCTCTGCAGACACTGCCCAGTGTCCCCTGGAGGCCACACTGTCCCTGGTCGCAGACCCAGCCTGGAGCATTCTACTGTATGGAGATGCACAGTCAACTCACGCGTCTACTGTGGGTGAATATCAGATTCCAGGTCAGGGTTAGGGTGAAAATGCTGCTGTGACCATGTCTGTCAGGAATGCTTCCCGGGGTGCGTGGCTAGGGCCAGCAATGTGTACGTTTAGTTCATCGGATGGTGCCACACTGTTTTCAATATCATGGGCCTTTAGTGTATACTTGGGCTAAAGTGGACATCTCAAAATAGTAGATTATCAGCTTGAAGGTGACTTAAATGATAGGAGTTGGTTTTGTTTGTTGTCCCAAGGTCTGGAGGTCACTTCTTCCACGGTTGCCTCAGTGGCTCATTTGTTTCAGCATCTTTCATCATCTTCTCCTGAAGGTTTCCAAATAGTCACCACAGCTCCAGATGCTGAATCTTCACACAACTGTATCCAAAGTAGGGTTTCTCGACCTTGGCACTGCTGGCATTTGGGGCAGAGAATTCTCTGTTGCCAGAATGGTCCTGCCTTCTGTAGGATGCTTGGCAGCATCCCCAGCCTCTACTCCCACATGCCACCCACAAGACGGAACAACCAAAAATGCCTCCAGACATGGCCACTTGTCCCATGGGGGTGCAAAATTGTTTCCAGTTGAGAACCACTGCTCCAAAGTAGGAAAGAAGGGAAGAAAGCTGTTCTCTTGTTGTACCTACTCTCTCTTGAAGAAAGAAGATAGTTCCTAGAAGCCCAGAAAACTCCTCTTCAGTTCCGTGGGTCACGATGGGTCACATATTCATTTGTGATTGCAAAGCACCCTGAAATGCAGTATCTGGCAATTTTTGCTTCTATGAAGAGGCACCTCTGCCAGCAGGGAAGGCAGAGGGTAGGGCTGGGCTCCCCCATGACAGGCTGTCACAGGAAGGCCCACAGGTACTTTCCTGGGGTCTCTAAGCTTGTGCTAAGTGATTGTCTCCTGGAGATAGTCTGGCTTGGAAGACAGTGTCTGTTAATTTCTGTTGAGAAGCTCACTCTTTGCCAGGCACTGCGTTAAGTGCTTTATGCTTCTCAATAAGATGAGGTGCCTTCTCAACTCTGTGGGTTTGAGGTTATTTTTAGCCTTCTTGTACAGATGAAGAAATTGTGGCTCAGAGAAATGAAGCCACTTGCCCCTCACTCAGAGTGAATGAATGATATGGGCTTTGCCATCACATCTATTGACATCAAAGCTCCCACATGTCCTTCTGTATCCCACCAGGAGACAGCCCCCCCCCCCAACAGCTATTTTAACAGAGTGAATTGGATATAGAGAATTATTAATAAGAATCAAAGAACTGAAAAGGCAACATGTGAACAGGATGGAATCATGGGGATGCAACTCCAGGGATCTCCGCCCTTCCATCCAGAGCTGGAATGGTCGAGACCAGAGGCGTGAGGAAGGCTGGGGCAGGTGTCCTGAGCCGCTGGTTCCAGGATTGTTGGAAAACTGTAAGCTGGAACGGACTGCTACTGCCTGGGGCGAAAAACGTTCCCAGGAGACAGCGACAGGAAGCAAAATAGGAGAGAAGACAAATAGGAGAGAGTCTGCTTTTCAGCCTCCTCCTTCAGCCTCTACTGGCTGGTGAAGAAGAAATGTGGTTTTCTAGGGTCCCAGCGCAAGCACCTCGGGGTGGAGAACAGGAGGGCAGACCTGGGGCTCAGGGGCAGTCCTTGGTAACCAGCAACCATACTTCTCCCTCCATGCCGATGCGAGGAGTCTGGGAAGGCTTCCTGGAGAAAGAGATTGGTCCGATGACTTCAGAATCCCTCAGTGGTTGCAATGCTGGGATGTGAGGGGATGGCTGCTGGGCCATAAATGCATCCAGCTGCTCCCCAAGTCTGGCTCCTAGATTTCCAAATGATCAGTGCCTCATTTTATAACACCTTTTTCTCAGCCCTCATCTGGTTGAACCTCCTATAATGCCTTCCTGTCTGCAGAGACCAGCATGCACCAAAGGAAACAAAACAAATGACATTTCCTCAATTCTTTTGCACTTAAGGTACTGAATGCAATCAAGTTCCAGCAGTTGAATGCTCTTGCATGAGATTTGAAGGCGTGGTGAGGCAAAGGTTATTTTCCTGCTGTTTCAAGTTTTCCAGAAACACTTGTTTTTTCCAAAACAGCATTTCAGAGGCCAGTCGCTAGCTTTGCAGGTGTTTAGAGGTCCTTGTGGTGGTGAAGCTTCTTGATTCTGAGATCACAGCTTTCTGCTGTGTGACCCTGAAGCCAGCAGTCCAGCAGCGGCCTCTGAGTCACTACTTCCTGACCATGACAGAAGTAATAGCTTTTCTGGGGACCCAGTCCAGAGGCTGCTCCTCATGAACTCCCCATGGTTTTTGTAAGCATCCATGTTTTGGTTTGCTAAAGACGACGAGATGCAATGTACCTGTGCCAGTTTGAAAAGGTTTATGGACCCTAGGAAAGCCATCTCTTAATTCTTGATTCATGTGGGAGCAATGGTTTCTTCTAATCCCTATTCAGTACTGTATGTTGGAAACTTTAATTAGCTTATTTCCATGGAGATGTGACTCAATCAAGTGTGGGTATTAAACTTGATCAGGTGGAGGCACGTCTTGATTGGTTTTACTGGAATCCTTTAAAAGAAGAAGCACTTTGGAAAAGCTAGAGAACAACAAGAGAGAAACCCACGAGATTCTGAGAGAGCAGAGAATGCCACCAACCAGTGACTTTTGGAGATGAGAGAAAATGCCTCCCAGGTTGCTGCATGAAACAAGAGGCCTGGAGAGAAAGCTAGCAGATGATGCCGTGTTTGGGAGAGAAAACCTGAACGTCATTGGCCTTAAGGCCAATGATTGGACATTTGCATAGACTTGCTTTAATTAAGACATTTTCTCAGCCTTTGAATTATAAACTAGCAACTTTTAAAATTTCCCTTTTTAAAAGCTGTTTCATTTCTGGTATAATGCATTCTGGCAGCCAGCAAACTACAATGGTGCCCGAAATAGGTTGGCTTTTACAATGGGGGCTTATTAACTTACAAGTTTAGAACTCTGAGATCAGAAAAAGGTCCAAATCATGGCAGCAGGAGGATGACACCAGGACTCTGAAGACAGGCTGTGGGCACCCTCAGCCCCCCGGCTGCATGGGAAGGCACAGGGCCTGTCTGCTCTTCTCCCGGTTTTCGCTGCTTCCACCTGCTGGTTCAGTGGCTGCTTCTTGGAGCTTCTGCATATTTCTCTTTTTTAGTTTCTGTGCTGGTTTGAAAGGATGTATGTACCCTAGAAAAGCCATGTTTTAATCCCAATCCTATTTTGTCAAGGCAGCCATTTCTTCTAATCCCTATTCAATACTGTATGTTTGAAATATCAGATCATCTCCCTGGAGATGTGATTTAATCAAGAGTGGTTGTTAAACTGGATTAGGTAGGTGTGTCTCCACTCATTGGGTGGGTCTTGATTAGTTTATGAAGTCCTACAAAAGAGGAACCATTTTGGCGAATGAGAGATTCAGAGAGAGAGCAGAGCAGAACGACATAGCAGAGACCAACAGCCAGCAACCTTTGGAGATGATGAAAGAAAATTCCTCCCGGGGAGCTTCATGAAACAGGAAGCCAGGAGAAGAAGCTAGCAGATGACACTGTGTTCGCCATGTGCCCTTCCAGATGAGAGAGAAACCCTGACTGTGTTCGCCATGTGCCCTTCCAGATGAGAGAGAAACCCTGACTGTGTTCTCCATGTGCCTTTCCACTTGAGAGAGAAACCCTGAACTTCATTGGCCTTCTTGAACCAAGGTATCTTTCCCTGGATGCCTTTGATTGGACATTTCTATAGACTTGATTTAACAGTCACATGGTAAAAGCTTTTGTCACTTTACAATCTCATAGTTGTGCAACTATGCAGCTTTTATGGTGTGACTGTGTGACCGTGAAAACCTTGTCACTGACATTCTCCTTATCCAGCGTGTGGGCTGGTGAGTAATCACATAAAGACAAAAATAAATAAATAAATAACAGGGGGATCAGGGGTATAGGATGTTTTGGGTGTTTTCGTTTTTATTTATTTTTGGAGTAATGAAAATGTCCTAAAATTGGTTGTGGTGGTGAACGCACAGCTGTAGGAAGAGGCTGTGAGCCACCGATGGTGCCCTAGGAGTGGCCTCAGCAGGGTTGCCGGTATCACCTTCGCTCCCCGATGACAAGAGATTCTGGGTTCTACTGCCTTTTCTTAGATTATCAGGAGAGAGAAACCCACTCTTTCTTTGGACTTATTGGCATAAGGATAGAGCTGCCAGTGCCACATCAGGCAAACAAGCTGTCAGAGTGAAACCCCATGGGGACAGCAGATCCAGAAGAGGCAAGGATGTCACTCACAGGATTGGATGCAGTCCTACCTGAGACCGACGCCACACCTGGGTTCCCGGTAGGTGAGACGATGAAACGCCAGGGAATGGAGGATGATGAGTGCTGCCTTGACCTTTAAGTTCAGGCCAACGTCTTCAGCAGGTCACTTACCCCTCCAGGCGTCAGTTCCCTAATCTGCAGATTGGAAATAGCCATGCTTCCCAGAACCACCTGTGAGGCGGGCGGATGGCAGACGTGGCACTGTGCTACCTGGCACTAGAAGGTGCTGCTTCTGCCAGTGCCAGAGGGGACCATGAAGCAGAAGTGAGCGCAGACCTGCGTCCAGCCCAGAGGTGACCGGGGGAGAGGCCCGCTCGAGGCCTGCTGCCCATACTGGGGGCTCGCCTCTGGGCAGTGCAGGGGGTTTCACACCTGTCCTTCCCTTCTGCTTTCCTCGCTGCTCCTGGAATCTCCTTCAGGTAAGTACGTTCCCCTTGAAGCCCATGTGCTCCAGGAGAGCTGACCCCACCCAGGCCCCCAGAGGCCTTGGCGGCCCGCAGGGACCCGCACGCTCCGTTTTCCTGCCCACTCGCCGGTTTACTGGCAAGAACGTGGCTCGGAGTCCAGTCTGGTTTGGCGTGGGGCTCTCTGTCCACAGGAGATGAAAGAGGAAAGGTGCAGCCTGCAGTGCAGTTGCTGACAGATGGGCGAGCTGAGAGATGGAAAAGCCCTGGGTCATGAATGCTTTTGAAGGCACGAGATCATCTGATCTAGAAGCTTCGTTTTAATTGCACTTTCCACTTGCTCCAGCCTGTTTGCGTTGCAGTTTTCACTTACTTACAACTGGAAACCTCTTGTCATGATACACCTTCATCAATGCAATGACCTGCTTTCATGTCTGTTGGAGAGCATAGTGGCCTCTTTTGTTATTCATTGTGTTCACAGCTTCTAGCCCATATCCAGGACGCCTTGAGCACTTAATCCTTCTTTGTTGAATTCAGAGTACGTGAGTCCCATGGCATGGAACCCACAGTCACATTGAAAAATGAGACACAAGGGTATGAGTCCAAATAATATGCGACACAAGCTGTGGCCAAGTTCCGACGCGAGCTCTTCAGGTGGGCAGGACCCCCCTCGCTCTGAGCCTGTTCTGCTGCGGCGGGGAGGTGGTCCAACAGCAGTTGGCAACCAGCTCATCCCGACTGCCTGGTTTGGTAAAAGGTCGTGGAGGGGATGGCCCTTCTTTTCCTCAAAAGGTAAGTTGGAGTGGTTTCGAAAGTAGGAGACAGGCCCCAAACAACGTGCCCATTAGAAAGTTCCAGGACAAATGGGCCCTCTGTTTCTTCCGCCTTTGCCCCCCTCACCCTCTCTCTGGTAACTAGCCTACTCCCTTAGGTGTCACCATGGGACGCCACCAAAGGGCAAGTGTCAGGACCTGAATTAATCAAGACATAGCACTGCTCTGGCCACATCGAGCCATTCTAGGACAAGCACTTGGGCCATGAGGAGATGGAAACCCAGCTCTTCCCCAGTGCCTCTGGTCCGTGAGAGCATCAGGGTAGAAGCCGCTGCCACCATCTTTCAGGAAGGAAGCCAAGGGTAATGGCAGTGATCACCCTGGGGCACCTGCCGGCTTTGCCACCAAGCACTCAGCGAATTATCTCAAATCCTCTCACAATCTCTCAACTTGGCGGTCATTATCCCCATTTTCTAGATGTGGAGAAGGTGAGTGATTAGTTCATTCCTTGGAGCAGGTATTAGCCAATGATGGCCTGGGGCCACATCCAGCCCATGGCCTGTTTTCATAAATGAAGCTTTAGCGGCCCACGCCATGGCCGTCCATTCTCGCACCCACCGCGGTGGCTTCGGTGCTACAACAGTGAACTGGAGCGGTTGCAAAAGAGACCATACAGCCTGCAAAGTCTGAAATGTTTAGGCTCTGTCCCTTTTCAGAGAAGTTTGCTGATGCTTGGGTTGGAGGAAATATGGATAGCTGCTTTGTGCCATGCCAGAAATCCGACCAGGACAGACGGAGTAAGCTGTGGGGACCACCGAGATTTGCTTTGCTGGCAAAGGACACACGGTTGGAGTTCATGGAGGGGAGGGACAGGGCGGGGTTGGGGGGTCCCTGGCCAGGCTGTTGCTTCCCAGGCGGTGAGCAAGGGGGCGGGCAGGAGGCCTGTCAGGAGGCTGGTGACTTAATCCAGGCGAGAGCAGGCCGGGCTGGAAGGTGGCAGTGGAATGAGGCATTGGGGAAGCAGAAGCAACGGGAAGAAGAAGAACCTGGTGACTGGTTATCTGGGGTGGGGGTAGGGAGTCAGGGAAAATAGCCCAACCGGAGGGCCATTCGAGGTGTCGTTCACCGAGTCAGGGTGCGGCTGTGGGGTCAGATCTGACGCCAGCAGAGACTCCGGCTGGGGTTGGTGGTGGGTCTGGAGCTCAAGAGGGTGGGAAGCTGCGTCCTGGGGGTTCGGGACTGGGGAGCTGCAGCCAGAGAAGGGAATCGAGAGCCGAGCAAAGTCCAGCCCGTTCTCCAGGCTGCCAGCCTTGACCCGTATCTGCCTCGTTTGCTGTCACCAAAGGAAGAGTGTGCTTCTTGGCTAGCAGTGGCAGTAAAAGCCCTGAGACTGAAGGGCTGTGGCCCCAGTTCAGGTCCTGGCACCGTCCCGAGCTGTGTGGCCAGGGAAATGCTCAGTTCTCCTTGGGGTCAGTGCCGTGGGGCTGTGGGGCTGTGGGGCCAAGAGGAGGACAGCCCTCCAGCCAGACGTGGGGCCTGTCGGGTCCAGGCAGGTGGTCACGGGGGTGAATGTTGAGCTTCTGAGGATAGGGTGTGACATGCTGTCTGGGAACGAGGCGTCTTCATGATACAAGAGATGGAAGCCCTGTTCCCCAGTGATGGGCTTGCCAGGTTGACTGGCAGGAGATGGGAGGCAAGGCTCAAATCCAAAGAACTAAGGGAGTTTACGGGGTGGTGTATTAGTTAGGGTTCTCTAGAGAAACAGAATCAACAGGGAACACTCGCAAATATACAATTTATAAAAGTGTCTCATGTGACCACGGGAATGCAGAGTCCAAATCCGCAGGGCAGGCTGTGAAGCTGATGATTCTGATTGAGGGTCTGGACGAACTCCACAGGAGAGGCTCACCAGCTGAAGCAGGAAGAGAGCCTGTCTCTTCTGAATGCTCCTTAAAAGGCTTCCAGTGATTAGATTAAGCATCACTCATAGCAGAAGACACACCCCTTGGCTGATTACAAATGGAATCAGCTGTGGATGCAGCTGACATGGTCATGATTTAATTCTATGAAATGTCCTCATCGCAACAGACAGGCCAGCACTTGCCCACAGACAAACAGGTATCACCACCTGGCCAAGCTGACACATGAGCCTGACCATGACAGGTGGTAATAAAGGGTTTGGGTGGCATATTCTCATGCTTGCTCATAGAATTTTCCATGCGTGATAGAAATGTGGATAGGGTCTCTCTTGGTGAAGGCCCCTCACATTTGTTTGCTTCTGAGTCCCCTCATCCCCATAGTCTTTGGCTCCGAGGGAGTGAGCTCTCAGCGTCTCCAGGATCATCGAAGGGACAAGAATTGGTGGTTCTCTGCTCCTGTGTATTAGTTTGCTAAGCTGCCAGAAAGCAATATATCAGAAATGGAACAGCTTTTAAAAAGGGGATTTAATAAGTTACAAGTTTATAGTTCTGAGGCCATACACGTGTCCTAACTAAGGCATCCAGAGAGAGTTACCTCTGCTCAAGGACTACATGGCTGGCGTCTGCTGGTCCTTGTTCCCGGTCCCGCCATGTCCAGCTTCTGATGCCAGTGGCTTCCTCTCTCAGCCTCTGTGGGCCATCACTCAGCTCCTCCAGACACAGCTCTGGGTTTCATCTCTTAGGAGATTTTTTCTCTTCATATTCTGGCTGTTTATGTGAGTGCTTGCCTGGTTCCTGGGCTATTTCTGCCTCGATCTCCAAATGTCTGCATTGGCTCTGAGATTTTGGCAAAATGTTTAGTCTTTTAAAGACTCCAGCAAACTCATCAAGACCTACCTTCAATGGGTGGAGTCACATCTCCATGGAGATAATCTAATCAAAGTTTCCTCCCTGCAGTGTTGAATCAGGATGAAAAGAAACGGCTGCTCCCCCAAGATTGGATCAGGATTAAAACATGGCTTTTCCAGGGTGCATGAAAGCTCCAGAGAGGCTCACTGCAGTTTACTGATTGCCTGTAAAACAATCTCAGGAAAGAAAAGGTTACAAGAACAGAGCACATTGCCATAAACTGGGTTTTGAGGTGCCACAGTTTCAGAACTGGTGGAATACCGCCAGCATTATACCGCCAGTAAGGCAGTCAGCTGCCCGGGGAGGGTCTGAGGAGTGGGGGCTGGGGGCGCCCCAACCTAGGGGTGGGGGTACGTGCTTGGGAGCAGAGTGTTGGTGAAAAGGGCAGAGCCCCTCCATCCCACCCTCCCTTCCCTTCTCTCCCTCCTTCCCTCCCTCCCCCTCTCTTCCTTTCTCCCTTCCTCTCTCCTCTCCTTCCTCGGTTTTCCCTCCCTCCTCCTCTCCCTGAATGCCTGGTTTGGCATTAGAACTGAAGATGCAGAGATAGACTTGATGCAAAGTTCCGGCCCGTGCTTGTATATTCTGCGGGGGAGGGGGATTAACAGATGAGTAAATGAGATCAGCCTGGAGCGATGAGCTAGAAGGTGACTGGAGCTTGTGCAGACACTCCCCGGCAGTGTCAGGAAGGCCTCCTGGAAGAGGTGACGTTTGGACAGAGCGTGAATGGCGAGAAGGAGCCGGCGGGGGTGCGGGGGGCAGCCCCAGGGTTCAGGAGCAGGTGGCCACCCACGGGCTGGCGTGGGGTGGAGGCAGCTTTCCAGGCCAGGACGAGGGGTGTGTGGGAGCTGGGGGCCATCCTGGCAGGCTGTGCTGAGGTGTGTCAGAGGCAGTGCGGGGTGGGGGCTGGTCTGGGTGGACCCCACGTTAGGAGGAGAGAAGGAAGAAGAATACGCTGCCTCTGTGCCCCTGCCGTGCATCTGGCCCTTGACTGTTGGCATGACAACCAAGGAAAGGGTCTGACGCTCATCTTACAGGTGGGGAAACCGAGGCTCAGACAGGTGAGGTGAGTGGCCCGAAGCCTCTCGTCAGCGTGCATGCAGTTAAGGTGTGAACTCCCAGCTCTTTTCAACTCCCCAACTCTTCCTCCTCCGTGAAACTGCCTCTCACCAAGCGATGGTGACGACCAAAATAAATCCTTCACAGGCCTTGCAATGAATCAGTGGTCCCAAAATGATTCATCCCTTATCTTTCTACCCACTGCCCTGCATTTCCTTTCTTAATTTCCATATTTCTGAGCTGAAACAGGCTGGCATTTAAACTTGCCAGGAGCAAAGCCACCGATGGGGGTTGGGGAAGAGCTTTGGCCACTTAAAGCCCAAAAGATGGAGGCTGGACACGGGGACTGTCCAGGCCACCGAGGTCAGATGCCCCCACGCTTAGCAGGTGCTCACATAAGCCTTCCCCGGCTCCTGAAACGGATTTTGAGCAGGAAAGAAGGTATACAGCTCCTAGCGCATAAATGTCACTTTGCTTCAATCCTTCCTTTTTTTATCAGTGCAATTGGAGAGTGGCTGCTATCTCCAAAGGAGTGGGGCTTCTTTTATCTCCCGAATGCTACCACTGTCGGTGCTGGGCTTAATAGCAGTTTGTTTGTACGGCTTGCACCTTCCCCATCTGGGAATCCTGATATCATCTGAGCTGGGCACGTGAGAAGGTGAGTGGAAAACTGGCAGTAGGGTCCCCTGTGTCCTGCTTTCTGGGGACTTTTAGGGCCCTTTCGTGGGAATCCCTAAGTTTGGGATTGGACACAGGGGCCCGAAATGGGCTCAGGCTTGAGAAACGTATTGCTGAAGGAACAATTGCTGTTTCTCCTAGATGCTTTGCAGTGGGCGTCTGTTGATTCTTCCTGCTCCAAATTAGCACCTGCAGTTTTGGTTTGTGCCCTTGGGTGAGAAGGACAGCCCTTGTCTCACCAAATCCCCCAGGTCTGGCTGGTCGGCATTCTCTCTGCCTGAACCACCGCATGATTCAGATGTGGGTAGGAAAGCAAGCCAGACCAGCAAGATTTAGTTTGGGGACATTCAAGGGAATTATTTGAGAAGAGAAGTTGTCGTGCTATGAACTGGTTGAATGGTAAGATGGAAACCGGGAGTTTCTATCCGGGGGAGAGACGGCCTCAGAATGAAGCCCAAACAGAGGGAAGCAGAGCTGAAAGCTGGGGGAGCAGGACTGAGAATGGGCTTGTGATGCCACCATCTGAGCAGCTGGACAAAGCTCTTCCTGATGCTGGTTAATTTCGGGTTGATGGTTGCATGAATCTGTCACCTGTTTGGCAGGGCCTGACTTCTCAGAGCAGCCCCGTCTCTGAGCCCAGCCCTCACCTGTGGTGGCGAAGGCACAGCCCATGGTGGAGGGTGTGGGGGCGGCAGAGACACCACTCCCCCCACCCCGTGCAGACCCTGGGGGCCTCCTCTGAGAGACTCCTTGCTCTGGGGACCCTGGGAGGGTGCTCTGCGAATAGAAGGCAGGGCTATTGGCTGGGCGCGGGGCAGGTGGGGGAAGGTCAGGTTCTGGCCCAGGCTGCTCTCAGCAATGCCCTGTGGGAAGGACCCTCCTTCATGTTCACGCCCAGAACTGCCCTCACTCGGCAGGGGACATGGTGGACCTGTGTATGCCTGTGGCAGGCTCTGGGGTCGGTGGCCTGGCCTCCGCCTTTGCCCCTCGGTGGCTGTGTGGTGCTGGATGGGGTCTCAGCCTCTCTGGGCTCCAAGCCTCATCTGTGGAATGGGAATAAAAGCACCTGCTTCCAGGGCTGGTAAGACTTGGTGCTCAGCCCTGGGTCTGACACACACTGAGAAACTACGAGCTTTTGCTAGCATCACTCTGCCAGAGAAGGCAAAATCACTGACCCCGTGCTGGAGAGGCCCGAGTTTTAAAGAGAGAGTGACATAAACAGATGATTTCTATGTTGTTTAGTTAATGACAAGATAAACATAAGTACAAGCTGCTCTGGGAGTCCCAAGGAGGTGACTGGCCCATGGATGGGTTTAGGGAAGGCTTCCTGGAGAAGCGACCCTTGAGTTCAGTCTTGAGTATTGAGCAGTGCCAGATGCTCAGAGGCAGCACATGAATGACAGTGAAGTATAAAGAGCTTGAGCATCAGAGGGCAAGAGTGCAGAGGCAGGCAGGGAAAAGACGTGAGAGACTGAGTGGAGCTGGGGGCCCACAGGAACCCCTGGGAGGTATTTGAAGGGGGGTGCAGCATGCTCAGATCCGGGCCTCGCAGGTGCGTCACAGCTGCTCTGTGCCTGGAAGACGAGGGTGAGGCAGGCTGGAGCTAGCGCAGGACCCTTTGAGGAGGGCGAGCTGGTGGCCTGAAGGCCAAGGCTAGTGAGCTCCTGCACAGGCCAAGGTGCTGGCTGGAGGTGGGGCACTCGGAGGACGGCTCATGGGGCTAAGCCACGAAGCACCAAACCCCTCCAGGTCCTGGCTTCCCCAGACAGCGCCCTCTGGACTGACAGCCATTTTCCAGGCTCTCTAAGCACCAACCTCTCTCGCCAAACCAGCCTCCTCGTTCTCAGCCACTCGCCATACCTGGGCATATTTTCCCTTGATCAACCATCATCTTATTTTCATTTTTTTCCTCCCCAAACACCAGTCCTAAATGTTGGTTACCAGCCGGGTTACCCAAACTCTCCTAGAATCGTAACAAACCCTGTATTTGTGCAGCTCTGGGCCCTGTGCCAAACACCTCCCCTGGCATCGTCCCAGTTTGTCTTCACAGAAACCTCAGGAAGGGACCAGGATGGGGTCACGGGGCCCATTTTAGAGGCAAAAGGACAAAGGAACCAGGATTTCAAGTGACCTTCCCAAGCTCACGTAATAAATGCTGATGTGTCTATTCAAATCTCCATTTTCTGAAAAATAAGCTTTTCATTTTGAAATAATTTTAGACTTGTGGGAAGATTGCAAAGACTTTACAGGAAGTTCTGAGTTCTGTTTGCTCTTCGCCCAGCCTTCCCACAATGATGTACACGGCCACACCCTAAGACCTCGAGGATGTGGTTAAGGAAGAAACTTGAGACGGGGAGACTATTCTGGGTTAGCAGTTGGGCCCGGCATAGTTGACGGGTCTTGCGAGAAGGAGGTTGTACAGGTAGGGTCAGAAAGAAGGTCAGAAACAGGTCAGAGAAGGGAGAGGAGGCTTCACCGCCGGCCTTGGAGATGAGCCGAGGGGTGCGGAGGCTGCAGAAGCTGGGAGGGCCAGGAAGCTGGTTCTCCCCCCGAGCTGCCCTAAGGGGCCAGGCCCCTGACAACTGGACTTTTCCCCAGGGAGATGTCATGAGACTTCTGACCTTCAAACTGTAAGATGGTGAACTTGTGTTGTCTTAAGCTATTAAGTTTGTGGTCGTTTGTTACAGCGACCAGCGGGAACAAATTCCCTTCATTGTGTTCATTCAACTCCTGATTCTCTTTGGCCCCCACCAGCTTCCCACCCATTCCTTTTTCTGTTCAGGACCCAGGCCACACCCACACTCGATTTAGACTTCATGCCTCCCATCTCCTCTGGCCTGTGGCAGTTTCTCTGTCTTTCCTTATTTTTTGCGACCTGGGCAGTCTTAAGGGTTGCTGGCCAGGTGTCCCAGGGAACACTCCCCAGTCTTGCTTGTCTGATGTTTTTCTCACAATTAGTCCAAGTTTATGAAATCTCTGTCTTCCAACCACCCTGCCCCAAGACTGCTGCCTTCTGTCCCCCGCTTCTGACCCGTGCTTCCCAATTGTGTACCCTACTCGACAGTCACATGTCGGAAGGGTCATTCCACCCAGTATTGGCCAGTATTATGCCCAAGGGTCACATTTAGGTGAATGTCTTCAGCTTGACGACCAATTAGGGATTTATTGACAATGTTTATCTATATAGGTTTTGGCAAATTTTAAAAATTTGGAATAAGGGTTGTAACTTTAAATCAGAGCTATCTGAGACTCTGTCTCTAAATGTGGAGGAGGTTTTTAATTGGGTCTCTGTGTTGATGTTTTGCTTTATAATTCACTGTGCATTGAATTAAATTGAAAAAGGTTTAAACTGAAAATACATCTTTCCAGGACCAGCAGAGTCAGGTGGTGTGGCAGCTGTGGTGAGCGCTCAGCCTCCAGCCCACCTGCCTGCCAGCTTTTTTCTGCATTGTAGAGGTAGAAAGCCAACACCTGCATTTCCCAGAGCCCCTTGCAGCTGCTGTTCGGAAGGCTGCTTAGCTTGGGCTGATCAGCTCTTGATGCTGCCTGCTCCTCCCATAAAGCAGTTCACATGTTCTGGTACAATAGGAAGCTTCTGTGACCTTAGCACATGCCCACAGATGTGCTCATCGCACCCCAAAGGAGAGGCAGTTCCATTAAAAGGGCATTGTTCAAAAGTCAGTCTGCATGTTCAGTACATGTAAAATGCCCCATGCAGACATGTTGCCAATGACTAATGACCAGAAATGTACCCGAGACAAAAACTTTGTTCCATCAAGTGAAATCTACACATATGCAAGTGGCCATATCCATGAGAAATGTTTGGCTGCACATGGCATACACGCGACCCACAGTCTTAAACACACAGTGTGTGTGGGACACGGGGAGGGATGTCCTTTCACATTAGGTGTGCAGAGGCAAGCAGTTGCAGGTGTTGATGCTCAAAAATGGCATGAGGAACCTAGGCTTTTTCTATTCTCTGCCTTTCACTTGCCTTCCTTACCATTTTGGGGTGTGTGTGTGTATGTTTTAATTGACTTCATGGTCACAAGATGGCTCCTGGAGCTCCAGGCATCACATTTATGTTCATGGCAAGAAGGAGAAAAGACCAGACTTAGTGTAGCCATCTCTTTTATCAAGGGCAAAAACCTTTTCCAGAAAGCTCCACAACATACTTCCCCTTAGGTCTCATTAGCAAGAAGTAAGTCATAGGGCCAACCCTAGCTGTAACAGAGTCTGGGAAATTTAGGCATATGATTGTCACAGTTGGCTTAAATTAATCATGACCCAAGCACATTGCTTCTCTGAAACATGAAGTTTCTGTTAGCCTGTAAGAAGGGATAATGGTCAAAATAAGACGAAATCAGTGAACATTTACTGAGCAACTTGTAGGCTAAACATTGTGTTAGACCTTCTAAGGGATTCGAAGAGGCATGGAAAACATCCCCACATCAGGGAGATGTGCTCACTGGGACTGCCTGTCGTGAGGGCAGAACCCCAACTCACATGAACTGGAAGGAAGGACGCTGTGGGCTCACCAAATGAAAAGGCCTCGGGGGCGGCTGGATGAAGGTGTTCACATGATTTCATCCAAAAAACCCCGCATCTGGTGACTTCCGGGAAGTTGGCCCAGGAGGGCGCCCCAGGACCCAGTCCTCCCCCAAACACTGTCACACAGGCAGGAGTGGTCTGAAGTCTCGGTGGCCAGAGCACTGCCCAGCACCCAGGACAGAGCGGGAGGAAGAAGCTGGGGAACTACGGTGAACAGCTGGGAATTGCTCTTTCCTGGCGGCAGCTACTGGCACCCACTACCCACTCTCCCAGCAGGCCACGGCAGGTCCAGCCTTGGCCAGCTGCTATGGACAGAAAGGGACATAAAATCCTCTTCCCCAAGAACAGGGGCATGCGTGGCCGATGAGGCAGCCACATTTCCACCCTCCACGGACAGCACCCAGAGGTGGGGACCTACAGCCAATGGGCCACCCTGTGTCAGGGGACTCAGCCGGATGCCAGGACAGTTCAGCTTTGGTGAGCCCATGGAGAAACTTTAGGCGCCCGGCCTGACCCCTCCTCAGGACACTCTGGAGCAGGTCTGAGCCACCTCCTGGGCCCCTGGCCCTGTGTGGCTGAGAAAGACAGAGTCCCAGGTGACTACCCTCCTGGTTGACCCTCGTTCTGGGTCACCCTTGTCCCAGGTGACCATCCTTCTGGGTGACCCTTCTCCTGGGTGACCGTCCTCCTAGGTGACTCTCATCCAGGGTGATCCTCTTCCTGGGTGACCCTTGTCCAGGGTAATGTCCTCCTGGGTGACGTCCCATGCCGAAGCAATGCGAGACAAGGAAAGGAGTATTAGGAGCTACAGAGGTGGACAGTGGACAAAGGCCTGCAGGCCTCATTTCCCCAGGGCAGGGAGGCCTGTCCCCAGGGAAGCAGAGGGGCCAGCAACAAACTGTACACAGGGGACTCCAAACAACCAGCAAGCTCAAGCCCAGGACGAGACAGACAGGGCAACGCTGTTCACTGCAGTCCCTCGGCAGGCCTTCCTGAAGGAGGGCTGAAGAGGAATAAAATTAGCACCAGCTGGTGACAAAATCAGGAAGTAGAAGTCCAGGAAGTGAATCCCAGCATTAACATTTTGAAATATTAAATTGTACAGTGTGGGGTGCAGTGTTATAGGGCATTGGTTCAGTTCCTGGCCCATGCACCCTCCAAAAAGTAAATAAATAAAATAAAATGTGCAGTGTGCAACAAAAGAGTACAAGACAAAGAAACAGGAAATGATGGCCCATCCAAAGAAAGAGAATAAAAATACAGAAAACACCAACAAACATGAGAATGCAGACATAACAAACAAAGCCTTTAAAAAATTGATGTTAAAAATCCTTAAGGAGATGAAGGGAAATACAGAGAAAGAACTACAGAATATTAGGAAAACAATGAATTTACAATATGAGAGTCTAAGAGATGGAAAATTCAAAAAGGAAACAAACAGAACTACTGGAGTTGAAGACCACAATTACAAATGAAAAATGCCCAGGAGGGTTTGAAAAGCAGAATGGAGCTGGCAGGAAAAAGAATCAGTGAACTTGAGGCAAGATAATTGAAATGAGTCAGCAGGAGGAGAAGAAAGGAAAAAGAAATACTGAAAGCAAAAATAGCCGAGGGCAACTGTGGGACACCAATAGTCACATTGTGGGACTCCTTGAAGGAGAAGAAGAAGAGAAAGGGGGAGAAGAAATAGTCAAAGAAGGAATGTCTGAGAACTTCCCAAACTTAGCAAAAAACATGAATATGCACATCAAGAAGCTCAGAGACCACCAAACAGGATAAACATGAAGGAAAATACACCCCGACATACACTGATTGTGTGATCACATGCAAAAGACAAGGAAAGAGTTCTGAAAGCTGGAAGAGAAAAGCAGCCTGTTACCTCCAAGGGAATCTCAACAAGCCTGAGTGCTGACTTCTCATAGAAATGGAGGCAAGAAGGCAGAGGGATGAAATACTTAAAGTGCTAAAGGAGAACAACTGCCAGGCAAGAAGTTTACAAACAGTGAGAAGCTCTTTCAGAAATGGGGGAAAGGGCTGGCCACAGTGGCTCAGTGGCAGAGCTCTCGCTTGCCATGACCCGGGTCTGAGTCTCAGTGCCTGCCCATGCCAAAAAAAAAAGAGGGAGAAATTAAGACATTCTCAGAAAAACAAAAATTGAGGGAACATATCAACACTAGACCTGCCCTACAAGCAATGCTAAAGGCACTGAAAGGAAAGAACATTAGATAATGGCTCAAAGCACCATAAAGAAATAAAAGCCTACAGTAAAGTTAACCATTTGGGTAATTATAAATACCGAGGTTATTGTAGTGTATTGTTTGGTATGGAACTTCATATACTTCCTACAGGTGCTAAAATACAATGCATAAAAAATAGTGATAAATCTAGGTTTTCAGACATCCAATGTACAAAAATACAAGTGGTAACAAGTACAAAAAAATTGTGAGGGACAGAGATATAGGAAAAGTATATGTGCATGATACTGAAGCTAATTTGGTATCGAACCAAGTATAATTTTTACATGTTTAAAATGTTAAGCTTTAACCCTAAGCTGTCTGTTTTACCCGCTGGTTACATGTCCTGCTATTGCAGAATTCGGGTCTCTTTCTTTTCCTTCATCAATACTAAGCTTTTTGATCCTTGTTTTAGAGCATCTGAAAGCAAGAGAGGGGAGTGGCTCCATGAGCTCTCGTACCCCCCAGATCAGCCTCTCTCCTCACACAAACCTGTCTGGAGCTGGTGACAGATTAGGTTATTGTCAGGACAATTTTCACTTCCATGGTCCCGCCTTCCCCAGGCCTCCACTCAGGGAACATATGTCCTGTCTCGTTGGTGTGGGGCTTGAGCTTGCAACACGCTTCGATCAGTGGAATGTGCGTGGAAGTGACAGTGCCCTGCTTGGAGTCCCCAGAGGACTGTATTCCCCTCACCCTCTGGAAGCTCCTGATTTGACCCACGAGAAGAACAAACCCCTTTCATCCTGGAGAAAGGATGGTTTGTTATGCAGCCAACACTGACAGATACAGTGTAGAGCTGTTCCAGGGTCAGTGAAACAGTGGTGGTATCGTGGTAGAGACACTGAGTCAGGGCCTTGGTTTGACCTTGACGGATTCCTATACCAATCAGCTTGTGATCTGAGACATTTAACCTCTGTGCTTCCTTGGTTTCCTCATCTGATAAATGGGTAGTCACCCCTTCTCATAGGGCTATTTTGCAAATTAACTGAAATGTTGAACTGAAACTGCCTGAGGTTTGGTAGGTGACAGTGCCTTGGTTTTCTTTTCTCTTCTATTTTTTCTTTCCAAGTCTTTTCAAACTGTTGAGCATTGAGGGTGGCGGTATGAATCTCTGTGCCACCAGAAGTTCTCAGTGATGGCCTTCAGGTTTAGAGAGAGCTCTGAGTAGACAGCCTTGGCCCAAGGACCACCCAAGTGGACTTGCTAGCCTGGTGGGGCGGCTTTGGGCAAACTTCCTAATCCTTAGCTACTGCAGCTGCTCAGTAGTGAAGGATGTGGTAGGCGGGAGGACAACCCAGGAGGACGGCCTGGGAGGACAACCCAGGAGGACGGCCTGGGAGGACAGCTCAGGAGGATGGCTTGGGAGGATGGCCCAGGGGGATGGCCTGGGAGGATGGCTCTGGAGGATGGCCTCGGGGGATGGCTTGGGACGATGGCCTGGGGGGATGGCCTGGGAGGACAGCCTGGGAGGACAGCCCAGGGGGATGGCCTGGGAGAATGGCTCAGGAGGATGGCCTCGGGGGACGGCCTGGGGGGATGGCCTGGGAGGACAGCCTGGGAGGACAGCCCAGGGGGATGGCTTGGGAGGATGGCTCGGGAGGATGGCCCAGGAGGATGGTCTGGGAGGACAGCTTGGGCGGGCAGCCCCTGTGGGCAGCCAGTACCCTAGGACAGCCAGCTGTGCTCAGGCCCCCCTGCTGTGCATCTGCAGTCTCAGCAGCCCCCACCCCACCTCGACGCCATCTCTGTCTGGTCTAAGGTGGGACCTTGAATCGCCGGCAGCAGAACCTCTTTGTAGGAAGCGGTGCTTTAGAGTTCAGACTCCCGGGCCCTGCTCAGCGCCCTGGGGGTGGGCCTGGGACCTGCAAGGTGGCAGCATCTTAGGGAGCCTCTGGGCAGTGCCTGTGCCATGCGCTGATCAGGACTCAGTCCCTGAGGGGCTTCTGGGTTCCTTCCCTGCTCCCCTTAACTCCTGGTGGGCTGGCCAGCCTGCAGCAGGTGTGGGTGTTTCTTGCCCTCCATTGCTCTCGGGAACCGAAGCCTACCGGCTGGGCTGGGGAAGGAAGCACAGCCTGGCTGGCCCCTGGGTGTGAGCCAACACTGGTCTTTGGCAGAGCTGGGCTGGGCGGTCTTCAGCAATGAGCTGCTCAGCCCCATCTCACCCTGTTGGCCTTGTCATGTTTACCTGCTGCTTTCCTTTAAGTGAGCTCACTTTAGGACCCTAAATATATTGATGTCACTCCCATCACCTGCCACTCGTCTAGGTGGACCTGGAGCAGCAAAACCCTGGCCTAGGATGTTCACGCCGTGCAGTGCCGGCCGTCGGGGCTATTGAGATGCAGCTGTTGCTTCCACTGTGTTTCAAATGGTGTCCCCTGAAAACACGTCCCCATGGGCACGCCTGGCCCCTTGGACACCACAGTGGGGCTTTGAGGGTGTGGCTGGCTCAGTGAGTCTGCCCTGCGATCAGTGGGACCTCATTCACCGAGACGGGGGTCCTCAGATGAAGAGAGTGTGTGGACAGAGGAGAGCCCAGGGGTCTCCTGAGGTGGAGCATGAATGCTGCGGCTGCACGCCAAGGACTGGGCCAGAAGAAGCCAGCAAGGCTTCTGCCCCAAGCCCTTGACACCCCGATTTCAGAGTTGTGGCCTGCAGAGCTCCAGCGCTATGAAAAATGCATCTCTGGTGGACCATGTTCCAGCTGCCCAAGGGCACTGGACACTGAAGAGGAGGAAGGGGAGCTCGAGGAAGTTTAAGGCCTGAGAGCCATCCGTGGTCAAATCTGCCTGGTCTCTGGATTGTCCACTTCCTCGCTGTGACTCTGCAGGCAGCACTGCAATGCGCTGCCTCCACTGCCCCATCTGTGAAGCAGCACAGAGCTCTAGGAATGGTAACCTACGGAAGCATCTAGAATGCCATGTGGAGTGCCATCAGGGCCTACTGTGTCTCCACACTGCTGTTGTGACTGCGATGCAAACTGCTGCCTGCCTTGTCCTGGGTAAGTAGCTGCAGCCTCACACGCTCAGCTTCCCCGTCTATAACATGGGATGAGCAGTTAAACCACGCAGTGAAGGATGCACCTGGGGCGGAATTGTCCACAGCCTTCAGAGGCGTCGGGAGGCCTCGGGTCTCTAACATGAGGAGAAGGAGGCTGATGGAGCACTGCGGGCTTGATGCCGTACCTGTGTCCACACTGACAGGTGTGGCCCTTAGGCTGCTGACCGGACTGAGTGGACACCAGTACCGTTTTAGCTGGACCGGGGGACGTTACCACCATTTCCCTTTACAAACCAGTTTTTAATACCGTGCTGCAGAGGGCACAGCTTTTCCTTTGGAGAAGGGAATTCCCCCTTTGGTTCATAGCTGGCTGGGAGCTAGACCTGAAGGAGGGAACCCCGTCCAGGGTAGTGCCAGAGAAGCAGAACCAGCGGGGGGTACACGCTAAAGGATTTATTGCAAGAAACTGGCCCACCCGGAGTGGAGCCGTGCGGCAGGTCTGCAGTCACGGGCAGGCCGGGATGCTGGGCCAGGCGCAGAACTGCTTCCTCCTCCAGGAAGCCTCACCTCGGCTCAGCTCTTACAACCAGGCACTGGGCTGAAGCCGCCCCAGGCCCTCAGCCCCACCTCCAATCCTGCCCCCAGACTCCAGGCCCGCCCCCAATTTCTAGGGCAGCCCCCTTATGTTGCAGCACTGACTACGCCTACGGGATGCCTTTCCCAGCAGCAGTCAGCTTAGGGGTTGGCTGTGTACCTGGGGCCGTGGCCTGGCCAAGGTGACACACAAATCTGAATATCACGGGCTGTAAGGAGGAGGGAAAGGCAGGAAAAGCCAACCGGCTGGAGCCTTGTGCCAGGTGGCCCAGCAGGAAAGGTGAGCCTGACAGGTTATTTAAGAAATTCTGGCCCATTTCTCCGTCTTGGGTACCCATAGTTGTACAGGGGACGTAAGATATGCTGAGTTCTTTGCCCCAGTGTGATGTGGTGTGGAAACCTGGCTGTGGAGGTGTGCTGTGTGACCTGGTGGGGTCTGAGGGAGAATTCTCACTGGCTGGACTCGCCTCTACACGAGCACATCGGTGGGGACGTGCAGGGCAGTGCTCCCTTCTCTCTGTCCACACCCCTGAGTGGTGCCCCTGGAAGGCCCCTACCAGCCCAGGGTCAGGAGCTGATCAGCAGAGACAGACTGCCCGCAGCTGGTGGCTCGAGCATGCTGGGATGGGGTCAGACAGTCCACAGGTTTGGTGCAGAGGGGGTCGGGCCACTGCTATCTACCTGGTCCCTCTGCCCAGCTCCCACTCAGCTCTGCAAACCCCCAGCCTGCCCTGCTGCTCGCCACACGCTCCCATTTTCCTGCCTTTTACACTGGTATGAGGAGTTCTTTTCTCTTAGCAATTGGGAGATTGCCTTCCTCATCCCTCAGCATTCTATCAAATGCATAGACTTTTGTCTGAAAGGCTCTGTCTCTCCACCAAGTATGGTATCTGCATTGTGAATTCCAGGAGCTGGTTCCTGAGTAAGGTGAACGTAGTTACCGTGTGGCAGCAGAGTGCTGGATGTGTGCCTTCATGGGCGTACACGGGCATTCACGTGAGAGCCTGAGAATGACCGCAGTGGCCTCAGGGTAAACAAATAGAAGTAACACAGTTGGCCTTCAGCTGAGGAAGAGAACCAGAATGGCTGGATCCCTACAATGAGAGCTCTAGCAATGCAAAGGGGTGAAGTCTGATACATGCCACCACATGGGCAAACCTGGAAAACATGCTGAAGTTAGGCTGGACACTGAAGGGCATATGCTGTATGATTCCATTCATGTGAAGTGGAGACGAAGCAGGCTTGACCCTCTGCGGGTAATTGAATAGGCAAATCATAGCATGTTGCCGGGGCTGGGAGGGGGAGGGAGTGAATGCTGGTGGACGAGGGCTTCCTTCTAGGGCAGAGGTTCTGAACTAGATGATGGTGATGGCTGCACAATGTTGCTAATGGTAAATCCTACGTTGGGTATTTGCTGTAATGGAAAAAGCCAATCCCTTTAAGGCCAGGAATGGACTCCTTTCCCATCTCTTCTCATCATCGGCTCTTCCTGGAAGTCCTGAACCTGGAATGCTCTGCCATCTGAAAGTGAGAAGAAGCATCATTAAAGGATATTATCCCACCACAACTGGCTTGGCCTTTGCCTGCTGCTGCTGTTGCAAACTTCTCTGTTTTTAACGAGCTTTTAAACTCCAGAATAGCTTCCTGGGTGGCTGTGGCACCTGGACAGGGGGCTGCAATGCAGAGACTTGTGTCTCCACGGCAGCCAGCCCAGCCCTGGTCCAGAGGGCCGCAGACGTGTGTGTCTGTGGAACGGGTAAACGATGAGTGAAGAGCAGGTATGTGCCTGGAGCTGTATCTGCCACAGGGCCCTTCTCTCTTGGAAGGTTGAGGCTGCTTCCTTTTCGCTGCCCGTTTGGGACTGGGTTACAGGAGGACTTTTTTTTTTTTTTAACTTCCCCTCTCTCCCCAGAAAGGAATAGGCTCCAAGGTCGACTCTGGCAAGATAAGTTGCAGCACCTGCTTATTTGCAGTGCTTAAAGGGCTCTTGGTGAGTCGGAAGTTGACTTTATCTGGAAACCTCAGCTCACCCCTTTCAGGCTTTCTTACAGAAGGTTCCAGCTGAAGGGCTGGGCCATGTGCCTGGAGAAAGGGGGCCAGTAGTTCAGAGTCGGTGGCTATGTAGGCAGAGCTGTGGGTGGGTCTGGGAAGGACAAGTCACCTTGCCCAGCCTCGGCTTCGCTATTTATAAATGGGGACTTGTCACGCCATCATGGGGATTAAATTGGGGATTAAATGAGCACAGCTCCCTTAGCATGTGGCCAGATGCACCGTGAATGCTCATCTGTGTTCGAATTGCTGCTGGGGGTGGGGAGACATGTCAAGCCCCAGTCCCTCCCAGGGCTGCTGTGTGCAGCTGGCACTGCTCCCCCGGTTTGCAGGTAAGGAAACTTCTGGAGTCAGAACTCCACGTGCTCAGACCCAGGATGGGCGAGCTTGTAGGTTGTGATCGGCTATGGGTGGGGGGCAGGGAGCGTGATGAAGGATGAAGCTAGAGGTCAGCTGGGACAGGTCCCAGACACAGAGTGGCCGCGGGAGGGGCAGGGGGTAGGACTGGTCTGCTCAGAACATGTTGGATCCTGCTGGATGCTCGGAAGGATGAGGTAGAAATTCCAGCTCAGTAGTGGCTGTAAGGACGGCGAAAGATGTGGACGGACAGTCAGACTGGAAGCAGGTTTCTACCAGGGTCGTGGGCCTTGAAGGAATTTCTCTGGCTAGATGTCAGTCACCATCTTTGAGACTTTGGTAGACTTCACTTTTGGGGGAAATCCTCCTGTTTTGCTTTGGGTTTTTTTGGTTAAAGTCTTAGCAGGTCTGCGTACTTGTGCTCCAGGTTCTGGAGGGGAAGTCTCGTGCGGGTCCCAGAGGCCCCTTCCCTGAGACCGACAGGCCACCTGGCCGCCTGCTGCTGGGCAGGTCAGTGCACTGTGAAGGGCTCTGAGGCACCGCGAGGCTAAGTGTATTGGTTTTGTGCTGTGTAACAAGCTACGTCTTGATTTGCAGCTGCTGAAATTGTAAGCTGTCCATCAGCTCAGAATTTCTCCAGGCCAGAAGTCCGGTACAGCTCGGCCCGCTCCCTGCTCAGGGGCTTACGAAGCTAAAATCAAGGTATTGGCCATGTTGTGGCCTCATTTATTGCTTGGGTGGTCTTCCAGGTTCACATGGCTGTGGCGGAATTGAGTTCTTTGCGGCTGTAAAATTGAGGCTGCTGCTTCCTCCTGCAGGGCCTTCCACCTTCCCTGCCATGTGGTCCTCTCCATCTTCAAGCAGCAGTGGAGAACTTCGCATGCACTGAACCCAACTCGTGCTTCAAACCTCTGCCTTCAGCTCTTTCAGCCTCCAGACCCAGAGTGGAGGGCTCCTGTGATTGCATTCTTTCCTCTGGGTCATCCCGCCGATTTGAGGTCAGCAGACATGGACCTTAATTACATCTGCAAAACCCTCCCAGCGGCACCTAGCTCCATGCCTAAAGAACTAGGAGAGGGCTTGTGTACCCCAGGGACGAAAGCTTAGGGGCCACCGTAGAATTCTGCCTCTGCCTTGATAACTACTTGAGCTACACACTTAGAAGAGATTGCGCTGAGGTCTCCACCCGGGCAGCCACTGCCATTCTCCCTTTGTTGCTCGCCATACACCTTCAGCAGGTGTGAAACCAAATGCCAAGAGGTGACAGAGACTTGTGTAACTGGGAGATAGGGACATTGTCTTTTCAGAACTGAAAAATAAAAATCCTAAACAAAGAGAATTCCTAATTATAACTGACCTTATTCTTTCATAATGAATTTTCTAGCATTTCATACATGTTTTTTACACTTGTGCTTTTCCTTCCCAAGAGAGCACCCAGCTTGCATCACATGAGTATCTGAGGTAGTGCTTTGCATTTTCCAGCAGCCTCCTGACTTCTATCTTTGTCTCAATTATGGAGCAAGTGTGCGTAAGCTTACCACTAGTATAAGAACCTTCAAAATTTTTAAGTTTTCTATTCAGTCTTATGATGCAGTACAGAAAAAATGCAATAGTATATTTAACTACTGAGTCAAATGCTGACGGCAGTGCTGGTGAAATGGGGGCATGCACTGGCAGGGGGCCACCACACAGTAATTCAAAACGTCTGTGCCATACTGTACCAAATCCGTATCGCAGGGCCTAGGGGAGGCCAGCAGGTGGTCAGTGTACACTGAGCTTTCCCAGTTTTAAGATGTGTTGTAGATATAAAATATGTTGGTGGGGGAAAAAAGGAAATGCTGCCAAAATAAAATGTAAGACTGGAAGATTCATTCTTGTCTGTAAGACGTGGAAGTGCCGGGGCTGTGGATGAAGTGGCTCTGAGGCACGAGGCAATGTGGCCGTCAGTTTCCGTGCAGGGCTTTGCGTCCTGGTGGTCATGCAGGTGTGCCTGAGATGAGCGGCCGCACTGCAAGTGACTTTTTCCCGTCAGAAGGTGTTTGGCAATATTGGCAGACACTTTTGGTTGCCACAACTTGAGAGGGAGGTGCCCCTGGGCTACAGGGGGCACCGGCCAGGGATGCTGCTATACATCCCGCAATGCACAGGTGCCCCTTCCTTACCCACCAAGATCTGATGCCAGGGGTCAATAGGGCTGAGACGGGGAAATCCTGCCACGGCACAGGCCCCATCCCTGGAAGCCATTCCCCTGGCCATCCCTGCATCTCCTGTCCACCTTCCTCCTCTCTCACCAACCCCTGATTTTTCTCATTTACCCTCTTCTGCATGGCCATTTTTTTAGAGGAGGGTCAGCCCTACTCTGCCCCTGGAGGTGGACCAGGTTAAGCCACTCATGACAGCCCTATCCCCCTGGCAGCTCTTGGTCATGTGACATAAATCTAGCCAACTGCTTGAGATGGGAAGCTTGCTAAGGGGTTTTGAAAAAGACTTCTTCATTTCTAAAACTTTTCTTCCTTCAGATTTGCCATTCTGAATGTGATGGCTGGAGCTGGGCAGTCACTTTGGAGTCATGGGGAATCAAGTCTGATGACAAAGCCAACATTCAAAGAATGGCTGAGTGGGAGGAGGGGAAGGCCCTGGGCCCTGGCTCTAGTCCACACGTCAAACATGTGATTTTATAGGTACTGTACAGTTCTACTTTAAACATTTAAGAAAAACAGGTGCCATTTCCAAGAAAAATAAGTAAATAATATTTTTGATATGGGAAAACTGGTAATCGTGGTATGCTTAAGACTGAAGTTTGCCTGGGCTAAATTGGCTTGCCCTGTGGAGTAGGTCCACAGGAGAGGATTGGAGGCTGATCACAGCTGAGCCTACCCAGATGCACACTTTACTGGGATAAGTATGTGATGCACGAAGTCAGCTACACAGGTCAGTAGGACAGCTGTCTTTCCTGAACAGGTCGCGCCAGGTCTTAGAGATGCTGAGTGGGGGGTTCCAGCCTCTTCTCTACCCATAGCACCTGGAAACACCAGCACGGTTACATTATGCACTCAGCCTCTTCCCATTTAGAGGCAGTCACCGAGGAAAACTCATGGATGTTGAAACCAGACCTGGCTTGAAACCCCAGTTCTACCACCCATCAGCCTTGAGGCCCTTGATTCACCCTCACCTGAGCCTTGCTGACCTCACCTGTATGGGCTTGCAGGGAGAAGGTGACTGTCCATCTGCCTGTTCACAGCAGCTGTGCAATAAATGTTCCTTTTCTTTTTTTTTCTTGGGGTATTAGAAACTCCAATGATGAAAGCAGTAGCTAGGGGATTCTCAGCTTCCAGATAGCCTGTGCACATCGGCGTGGTTGATTAAAAACTAGCCTCTTACTCCTCTCTTGTACAGGATTCCCGCCCGCCCTCTGTGTGGAGATCTGGCCCCAGCAGACCTGTAACGCCTGGCCCAGCAGATTGCCCACGCCCACACCTGCTTGTCTTGCAGGTCACACGCAGCTGTGTTCTGTGCTGCCTGCTCATTGTGTTTGGACTTGCAGGAAGTATGCAAGATGGTGTGGTGAGACATTGTGTGTGGAAGCTGCTGTTGACCTGCTAAAAGCAGGTTTCACTGCCTAGCCACGGGAAGCAGCAGGGGATGGGGGTGTTTATTCCCTGAGCTTGCTCTCTGCAGAATCGCCCTGTTGTCCATGGCCCTTGAACCAAGGCCAGAGCTGCTGGCGGGTGACCTTGCCCTAGGGCTCTCCCCACCCCTCCTCAGCTCAGGGAATCCCCTGAGCCTCGCCCAGCCTTGTGCTCACCTTTGCAAACACTTCCCTTATTAAATACTTTTCCGATTACCCGGTCAGAGGGTGTCATCGTCTCCTGCTGGGCCTGTGGCCTGCCTGCTGCCCTGTGTGCCCAAGGTGGACTCTGCTGGGGTTGACTGCGGTCGTTTGGGTGTGTCCCAGAGTTGGTCATTCTGGCAGCACTTGCACTGTGTGTGCTATTTCTGCATTCCATCCAAGGACTCACCTCAAATCAATTTACTTTGAGAAGGAACAGCTACAACACAAGGAAATCCCTCATTTGGGCTATTTTCTAACATATTACAATCTACACAAATAAGATTTTGGTTGGCATCTAGTTTTCCATCAGTGACGTATGATCAGCCCCTTGGGAGCTGCTGTGGAACACAGCATCACTACGACAACCCGCCAGGCAGATGCTGCCCCATCTCCCTGCTGAACTCGTCCAGCAGGAAGGGTGGCCCTGCATTGGCGTCCCGAGGCTGATGCCTTGGCCTTGGGCAGTGGTTCTCATGGTGGAAATGGGGGTCGGGGGCAGGGCTACAGGCGCCGAGGGTAGGAGGGGCCAAAGCACGCTGGCCAGTCTACAGGGCTGGGCGGAGGTGTTCTCTCCCCAGAGCTGAGGGGTGGCCACGGCTGCCAGCCCTGAGGCCTCTGTACAGGCAGGGGAGTGTGCATCTCTGAAAATAGAAATAGTGGGATGAGCCCAAGAAGAGGGAAACACCTCTAAGGACCCTTTCAGAGCACGCAGGCAAGAGCACCCATGAAAATGGGGGATCTGACCCAGCCCTAGGCCGGCTGCGTCATAGGAGTGTGGGAGACATGCTGGTAACCTGGGTCGGCCTTGGCAGCTTTACTGCCAACTGTACGGAGGCTGCATCACCTGGGGATAGATTCAGTCTCACCTGGGGTCTCAGGTCAGGGAGCACCTGGCTGGGGAGTTTGTCCCCAGTGTGAACCATCCTAGTCCTGGGGTCCCAGCCACATGCAGTCCTGGCCCACCCAGTGGCAGACCCCCTGAGGGTATGGTGTAGTGGTGGGATGCCTGCCAGCCGGCCCCTCAGACCCACGGGGCACCACGGGTGCTGGGCTCTCGTAGTAGGGAAGGCGGTACCTGGTCCTTGCTCAACTCTGTCCTTCCCTTGCTTGGACATGTGGCCTTGGGCATGTGGCTTCCCCATTCTGCACCCGTTTCCCCTCTGCCAGGTCTCGGATGAACTGAGTCCCGGTGGGCCCTGCAAGCTCTGGGCTTCTGTGAGGTTTTGTTGCCAAGGCTAATGTCACCACTTGGGCAAGTAACCCCAGATTCTTCATCTGTCAAAGCGGTAAAATAATAGATCCTCAACTACCCAACTACTGAAAGAATTAAACGGTACTTTGCATGTGTGTATCAGAGTGCCTAGAACATGTGTTAGCTACTTGTGTTTTCCTATAAAATTCATTCAATGAGTAGGTGCCAATTTGAATCTGTTGTGAACCCCAGAAAAGCCAAGTTCTTTACTCCTCATTCAATATTGCTGGGTGGGAGCATTTTCATTGTTCCCTTGGAGATGGGACCCACCCAATTGTGGGTGGTAAGTTTTGATTAGATGGTTTCCATGGAGATTTGTCTCCACCCATTGAAGGTGGGGTTGTTTCCTGGAGCCCCTTAAGAGGGACCCATTTTTGAAAAAGCTTTCTTTCTTTCTTTTCTTCTTCTTTTTTTTTTTTTGCATGGGCAGGCACCGGGAATTGAACCTGGGTCTCCAGCATGGCAGGCAAGAACTTTGCCAACTGAGCCACCGTGGCCCTGAAAAAGCTTTAGAGCCCGTGCAGACAGAGACTTTTGGAGGTGAAGAAGGAAAATGCCCCAGGGGGCGTTTCATGAAACTAGAAACCTGGAGAGAAAGCTAGCAGAAGTCACCATGTGCCCTTCCAGCTGAGAGAGGAACCCTGAACTTCATCAGCTGTTCTTGAGTGAAGGTGGCCTCTTGTTAGTGCCTTAATTTGGACATTTTCATGCCCTTAAAGCTGTAGGCATGCAACTTGATAGATTTCTTTTTCTAAAAGTCATTCTGTTTCTGGTGTCTCCCATTCTGGCAGCTAGCATACCAGAACAAAGTATTTACAGCATGATTGTTATATACATGTACATGTGTACATACGTGTCATGGGCCTATATATCAAGACATCTAGGAATTGGGAACACCCATCATGGACTAACTATAATTTAAAAACTCAGTGAACTAAAGTCGAGAGCATGGGATACCAGGTTGGGGTCTACTGTAAAGGGTCCTAGACGGTAAGGTCTTACAGCAGTCACACATATTCAGGAGGTGTAGCTGTTAATTCTAAATTCTCAGATACTGAGCTATTTGTATATGGTCATTCCCTGAAACTTCAGGTATTTACGTGACACCTGAGACTCAGAGTTAGAGCTCTGAAGCTATGAAAGTCAGCGTTACCCCATTGAGCAACTATTTAAAAAGCTGAAAAAGTGATCAGACTATGTCTAGAGACATGAATCTAGCTGATCTGGATGGGACTAAGGTAAATCAGAATACAGAGTAAAGGATGATATGGCCGATATTTTCAAATTTCAATCTGTCCGAGATCAAAGGGAGAGATGTTTATTCAGTGCAAACTTTATATTGTTGGTAGTATTTTATCTAATTTAATTTGTATGGTCAGTTTATTTGAACACCATAATTACATAATTACATGAAATCTTGATTAGGGTGTGAGATCTTATTGGTTTGCACAGGTTAGTGTGATGCCCCAATATATCCCAGAGAATAAAAAAGTATTTGCGAAGTACCTTGGGGGATGGGGAGAAAGGAGAAAATATTAAACTTCCCCATCTGTGAAAGTTTGATATTCTTGCACACAGTGGGGACAACCAATCCAATAGGCTGAGCCCTTGATCTTGGAGTTTGCCCCATGAAACTTATTCTTGCAAAGGAGATGCTAAGTCTACTTATAATTATGCTTAAGAGTCACCCCCAGAGAACCTCTTTTGTGGCTCAGATGTGGCCTCTCTCTCTAAGGCAACTTGGCAGGTGAACTCATTGCCCTCCCCACTATGTGGGACATAACTCCCAGGGATATAAATCTCCCTGGCAATGTAGGACAGGACTCCTGGGGATGAGTCAGGACTTGGCATCAAGGAATTCAAAAAGTCTGCTTGACCAAAAGGGTGAAGAAAGAAATGAGACAAAGTAAAGTGTCAGTGGGGCTGAGAGATTTCAGAGTCAAGAGGTTATCCTGGAGGTTAGTCTTACGCATTATATAGGTATCTCTTTTTAGTTTATGGTGTATTGGAGTGGCTGGAGGGAAGTACCTGAAACTGTTGAACTTGATTCTTGAAGATTATTGTATAATTTTTACAATGTGACTGTGTGATTGTGAAAACCTTGCGTGTGATGTTCTCTTTATCTAGGGTATGGAGATGAGAAAAAAATGATTAAAAGATTAATAATAGGGGGAGATAAAGGGTAAAAATTGGGTAGATTCAAATACTGTAGGTCAATGAGATAGATGGGTAAGGAGTAAGGGGCATGCAGGATTAGCCACTTCAAACAAGAACTGTGAAAGATTAAGGGTGTCCTTTGGCAAAATTGATGCAACCTTGAAATAAGCCACTTTATAAGATGAGTTAAAGCCAAATCTAAAGTAAAGGACATTGTGTTCTGCCACCAAAAATTGGGGGTGAGGAATTATTTGGAAAGAAAATTACCCATGCTGGATCCATTCATTCTGTGTTCACTCTAAGAATTTAGCATATGTTAATTAAAAGATTTTTAAACAGTTAATATTTTATTTCTCAAAATAAAGCATAATTTTGAAACATGAAATATTATTAATACTATTAATTATTTGCTATGCAAGTTTATCCATGTTTTAAGTATAAACTCATTAGGTTGTCGTATTTCTAGATTTACGTCCAGATATAAAGAACCTCTAGTACTTTCCAGTACCTGCAGCAGAGCTGTGGAATCCACATGCTCTCATCCTCTGTCTGCCTCTGAGGATCCCTGACCATCCTAACTTGGCCAAAGTATGAATTTGAACGATGGTGATTGTGAGGCTGGTATATGGGCCCATTTCTATCCCTGTAGATTAATTTTGCCAATTCTAGAACTTCATGCAGTGCCCTTAGCTCCCTCTATTGACAAAGCATCAAGGCAGCATGCAAAGGAGAAACATTTACAGGGTCCAGCAACAGTGGCATGAATCGGGGCGAAGAAGAGCAGATTTGGAGCTGAGGAGCTATAAATTGATAACCCATAACCCAAATTCCATCCAGTGGTGAATGGATGAAAACCCTGGTATGTCTGTCCAGGACAACTTAGCTTTGCACTCACCTGTGCTTAAGCCCTCTCCCTTCTGTGGTAAGAAGAGCTGCTTTAGGGTTTTTCCCATAAGTAAAGAAAAACCAGCTCATGGCGAGGAAGCAAGTGGCTCTGATGGCTCTTGGGTTAGGGTTAGATGTGCCGTGCCATGGCCCCAAAGGCTTGGGGGGGGGGGGCCCAAAGGCGCTACCTTGGTCTCGAGCCGCTGTGTGCTTTGGGAAAGACACTCGATCTGAGACGTCTCCACATCTTAAAATGGGCCAAATGGTACCGCTCAGGGGTGGCCGTATGAGGGTCAGATGGTATGAAGTAGGGATTGGCAGGTTACAGCCGGCAGGCGTTTTCAAATGGGTATGTTTTAAGTGGTTGTCAGGACACCTATAGCTTCAATTTTTGCCTCAGGCTGCAAACCTGAATTACTATCTGCCCCTGTAAGTCAGAGTTTGTGGACCTTCGAGGGTAAACCCTGAGGGCGGAGAATAAAGGCTCAGTCGATGTTCTTTCATGCTGCTTCCGCTGTTGAGGAATTTTGGATCCGCAGAGGCCTGGAGCTGTAGTCGGAGGCTCACCAGAACTGCGTAAACACAAGCACGTAGCTGGGCTCCGCGTGCCCAGGCGCTGCTCTAAGGCCCGTGTGCGTTCCCTATCAGCTCGTGCAATCCTCGAGATAACCCTGCCAGGCGGGCTCTCCCGCTCTCCTCGTAAAGGTGAGGGGAGGGCTGCAGGGAGGAGAAGAGCTTCCTAAGCTCGTGCTGGTGACACAGGAGGACATCTGCAAACTCAGGCGCATCCATAGGAGCTGCTGGTAACCAGTGCCCACGCGTGAGCCCACCGGGTGGAGCCTCCAAGGGCGGTGGACGTGCGTCACCCACAGGCGAGTGGAGTCTGAGCAGATCGCGGTGGTCTTGCTGTTCTGGCTTCCAGGGGGAGTGTTTCCAAGATGCCTCGGCCACTGGCCTTGCCTCCTAGGCAGTCCTTCCCCTAATGCCTACCAAACCCTATGTTTATTGCGTTTTAAAATGTGCCAACATTATGGGGCTTATCTATGCCATTTCTCGGACCTGTCAAGCATCTGTGATTGGATGTCCACTTACTGATGAGGACACGAGGCACAGAGAGGCTAGGTGACTTGCCAAGGGTCACACAGCTATTAGGGGGTCATAAAGCTTGGTGTGACTGTGGGGCTGGGACTTTTAACCCAATGGGGGAGATGGGGGTAACCGTCTGCACAGCACCACTTAGGATTTCTGCACAAACCCAGTCACAGCCTTGAATCTGCAAAACTGCAATGTCCTCTGCAGCCTTCCCTTTTAAAAGCATGCCCTTTGACTCATTGCTGCAAGTGGCTCTAAAAAGAATGCTGTTTATATGTGCTTTTCCAGAGCCATCTGCAGGGAAATGGATGCTCCTGCCAGCTGAGGCTGTTGCTGGTGGCCTACGCCCTCATTGATTCGGTTGAGGAGGAGGGTGACCCGACAGCCTCGCCTCGTGCAGGGCACAAGTCTCAATGCCAGGAACCACAGCCGAAGTAAGAGAATGGATGAAGCCTTGGGAGGTGGGAAGAGGCTGGGGAGGAGAAGACGAGGCTTCAGCTTGCTGGGTCCAGGGTGGAGTTTCTTAGGTGGTTTAATTTTTCTGCCTCGTTATCTTGATCAAGAATTTTATAATTGCAAAGAACCGGAAACTGCTCAAAGGAGTTCCCGCAGAAAGGGAAATATTCCGTCACTTAGAAAGTGCTTATGTACCTGCTCTTAGCCTCTAGGAACTTGGGTTCTCGCCGGGAGAAGGGCCATTAAATAAGGAACCAAGTAAATAAGTAAATTAGGTAACTGCGGGTGGTGGTAAATCTTGGAAGAGATGAAATAAGATGACGAAGTGAAAGAGCAGAATGGTGGAGGCAGTCACGGAAAACTCTGGAGAGAAGCCATCTGAGATGAGGAGTGAAGGACAGGCTTAGGGGAACTGGTGAAGAACCCTGCAGATCCAGGGAATAGCACGTGCAAATGCCCTGGGGCAGGAAGGGACTTCACAGGGTAACGGAAGAAAGGCTGGTGTGGCAGGGTGGAAGGAAGCCGGGAAGACGTGGGGGTGGGTTGTGGCCTTAGAGGCTTCACTCTGGATTGCACCCTAAACGAACAGAAGCCATTGCAGGGCTCAAGCAGGGAAGGCAGAGAATGTCGGAAGGAGGCCAGAGGTAGGCGGCACTGAGTTGCTTCGTGTCAGGCTGTTGACCAGCTCTGCCTTCTTGGCTGTGCTGGGTTTGGTCTTTGGTGTGTCACCTCCAGCACTCAAGGCAACCACAGCTGCCACCATGTGCAGTGGGAAGATCTAGTTGGGGTCACAAACAGGGCTGGAGAGGTTTCCTGGCAGCTTCTTCCCTTGTTCCATCGGTCAGAACTGGGCCAGTAGCCTCCCCTGGCCCTCAAGGAGCCTGGAAATCTGCTGTCTAGCAAGGAAATGGCTCCAGCTAGTCATAATGTATCACTGGGGCTGGCCATGCTGACCTGAAGCACACAGGAGTCTGCAGCCAAGAAAGACGAGGGCAGTCTTGGTTGTTAGAAAGGGAGAGTCTCAGTGCAGCTGTAGACCAACGCAGAGGGCAGCTGCAGTGCGGCCATGCCTGGCCCAAGGCCGTGGCTGGTGGGCAGGTCCCAAATCAGGCTCAGGTGTGAAGGGAACCCACGGTGGCCTTAGTCCTGGGGGAGGGGGGTGGCTGCCGAGGCCACTGGCGTCTGTTAGGGTCAGGGGACGTGCTCCTTCCCGTGGCCGTGAGGAAGCGCCTGGCTGGGAGGCTTCTGCGTGGGCAGGGCCTCATCCCGAGCCTCTCGAAACCCAAAGAAAAACCTTAAGAGCTTCCAGTTATTGGACACCTACTGTGTGCCGAGCACCTCAGTCGGTCCACTCGGCACCCCGCGAGGGTGAGGCTGTTCTAATCTTGTGCCTCTGACCCCTCTCCCCTGGACTGGACTCGAACCCATCATCCACCCCACACAGCGCCTGGACCTCCAGCAGGTGGATCTGAGGAATCTATGGAATAAACCCCAAATGTAACACCTGGGGAACAAGCTCCGACCATGAATAACATTCCTTTACCGTTTTTCTGCTTATTACAACAAAAGACTCCTTGGCCATGACTTCTTAATCTGGAGACATAAGGAACCCAGGGATGGACCTGCAAGTCCCTGGGGCCTGGTGTGGGAGTGGACACCACTGCACATCCCCTCAACAAGGGCCACGGGGAGAGTGGACGCCTCTGCACATCCCCTCCCGGTCGAGCAGCTGTCCTTGGCCAGCCTCCTGCACATGATTGTTTCTCCAGCAGAGATCCTGGGAACTGCTCGGTGTACAGGGCAGGGCCTGCAGTGCCCATGCACTGCCCGCTTGGCGGTGCCCGAGAAATCTGGGCTGAAGGGATGAGCTTCCAGGGGTGACTCAGGCACTGTCTCCTCTCTTCCCCATGTCTGCAGGGCCTTGTTGAGGAAGGCACAGGTGCCTGGAGCGTGCGAGGGGCTGGTACGAGTCTGTGCCTCCTGCCCGTGACCTGAGGTCCCCCCACAGCAAGCTCGGATTTGACTCCTGCTGTGACCAGCACCTGGTCTGGTCCTGGAGGTGGAGAGATGACTGACAACTTCTGATCACCCTCAAGAGGCTGGAAGTCAAGCAGGCGAGACCAACATGTGGTGTTCATGAGGCATGGAGGAGTCACCCCCAGGACGCTGGCCCCTGCAGACTCCCATGCCAGCCGATGGAGGGAGAAACAGGGATATTTGTCCCCTTCCCTTTCACCCTCGAGGGGCATCTCTGCAGCCCCCTGGGGCACAATATTGTAAAAGCCTTCCATATTTTGGGCTTTGTGTGAAACCTTCTGATTTTAAAATAGTTGCAGTAACCATCCAAATATCATGCAGACTTTATCATCCCCATGGGCTGCTAGTCTGATTTTTGGTTGCAGGTCAGTGACACCATCCCTAATTAAAAATGCCCAAGATTCTGATACAACCCTGGTGGAGAACAAAATTACATGTGTATGCGCCCCCTGCCCCGGCACCTGCACCCCACACCTGCCCGTGAACAGCTCCAGCCTGCGTGGGGTGCATCTTACAGAAATGCTGGACACTGTCCAAGTGGCCAGCAGGAGGAAGGGAAATGCCTCGTGACACACTTGCAGTGAAAACAAACTTTTTACATTGACTAAAATAGACGAATCTCAATTGTCGGTTTAGTAGGAGAAAGCATGGAATACTATTAGTATTAAGTTTTAAACACAAAAAGCAATGACAGGGTGGTGCAATGGTGGCTCAGTGGCAGAATTCTTGCTTGCCATGCTGGAGAACCGTGCTCAATTCCCAGAGCCTGCCCATGCCAAAATAATAATAATAATAATAATAATAATAATAATAATAATAATAATAATTTTTTTTTTAATTAAGGAACCAGCAGTGAACCAGGGTGCCTTCCCAGCTGATAGAGGCATTCCAGATGTATAAGCCTTTCTTGAATGAGGGCATCTTTCCCTAGATGCCTTAGTTTGGACATTTCCATAGGTTTAGAACTGTAAACTTGAAACTTGATAAATTCCCTTTTTAAAAGCCAAAAAAAGAAAAAAAAAAAAGCAATGACATATATTGAGGATATGTGCTTATGTTCTCTAAAAATGAAAGCAAATATGGGTCTGACAATCAGCATAGCCACAAGTGAGGTAGCTCCGGGGTGGAGGAGAGGGATGGGGTGCAGCCTCAGCCTTGTCCACCACCCTTTGCTTCTTAGAGGACTCATGGGGCCTCTGGTAGTTGATTTCCTGATCTGGGTACTTGCTGCACAGTGTTTGCTTTGTGAAAATCCATCGAGATGATGCCTTTGTTGAGTGCATTTTTCTGTATGTATGATTTTTCAATAAAGATCTGTTAAATAACAACGTGTAAAGCAAACGTGGGCGGAGCTGGGTGTGGATGGAAGCCTCTCTGGTGCATCATATTCTGTTCTCTTCTGTAGGTGTAAAGTACCTGATGGAATTCGGTGGGCCTTTAAATGCTTGGCAGTGAGCAGGCTGCAGACTCTCTTTGGTCCTGGCTGGGGGTGCAGCACAGCCTCCAGGTTAGGCTGGATCTCTGCCTCGAGCCCCCTGGGCCTGGATTTTCATCTGTGAGTAGGGGGCTGCGCTGAGACTTACCAGGGCGGCCCAGTGTCCCAATCAGAGTGGTGTGAGTGAGGCAGAGCACGCTTTTATCTCAGGGGAGCCCTCAGCTCAGCTGATAAAAGGTTCCCAGCCTCGTCTCACTATTTGCTAGTGAGGAACATAACCCCGGCACCCACAGGGCATGTTGGGCTCTGCGGTGAGATGGTCTCTGGGATGCATCACGAAGAAGAAACTCAAACTCGGGCCTCGGGCTTTGGGGTTGGGCTGTCCTGCAGACGCCTGCTCTCGGGCCTGGCCCTGGGACAAGGAGAGGAGCTCTGAGTGCCTGGCATGGGGGATGCAGAAGCTGGGGTCGCATTTCATAAGTCATCGCATCCATTTACATGCATTATGTTGCCCTGTCCCTGGAGCAGCATGAGGTTCAATGTCATCTTTTCCAGAAGATACGCCCCTCAAATGGAAAGAGGCAGAGGCAGGATTTGAAATCAGGTCCCTGGTGCTGGCCTTTAGTTCTGAGCTGCGTTTATCATGCCTGCCTGAGGTTAGGTCTGTGAAGATGTTGGAAGCCTTACGAGTTTATTTCATGTCGTAGGAAATAGTCACAGAAAGTAGACTTATGGCTGCAGGGTCTTAGCTTTGGGCATAGGCCTGGGGAGTCTTGCAGACCACTGAGGGAGGCAGGGCCCTTGGAGAGTGGGGCAGGGACCTCAGAGGGTGCAGGGACATCAGGGAGGAGAGGGCCCAGGGACCCTCCCGAGCCTCTAAACAGAAGCCTCGTGTCATCTGTACCCAGGAGGAATCGCGAGCCAAGTGTTCAACTGTTTAAGTCACACTTGAAAGTTCTCAGAGAATATTTTTATTTTCACTTAATTATACCACTCTTTAAAAAGGCAGATGCACTTGTAAAAACCCAGCGGATGGGCAGTGTGACGGTGGCTTAGTGGCAGAGTTCTTGCCTGCCATGCTGGAGACCCGGGTTTGATTCCTGGTGCCTGCCCATGTGGGAAAAAAAAGATAGTAATTAAAAGAGGTTTTTAAAAATAACATATAGTTACATCACCAGATAAGATGGCACCAACACCTGAAAGGAAGTGCTGGGAAGTCTCACAAACAGCATTCAGAGCCTCCTTAGTAAAAATCCACAGCAGAATATTCTTTTCCCAGATAAGATTCTGATGAGGTGCTTTCTCTTTCTCCTAAGATTCTCCTCTCTCTTCTTCCTTATAAGATTCTCCTCTCTCCCCAACTGCTGGCATGCATTTTTTAGGATATCTTTACACAATATGGCCAAATTCCAATTAGCTCACATGACTGGATCCAGTTTGGTCCTCTGGAAACTGGCTAGGGACTGAAAGGGCTTCCTGGGACCCAGATATCTTTATTAACATCCACCTCCCTCCGCAAGGGTAGCTGGCCCTCCCAGCTGGAGCGCATGTTTCAAATGTTTTTTACTAAGGCAATGGCAGCATCAGCTGAACAGAATAGACTCTACAAATTTATCTTTTCCTTACAGTCATCTTGGAAGGTGTGAGTAGAGGCTTCTCCGCGCACACCTGAGGTTGTCACCTCCTGGGGGTCGCGATAGAGCCCTTGAACCTGTCAAGTCACCTTGAGATAAACTGGCATTGTTCAGGGTGGTATCGGCCTGTCATATAAACAGGTGACGAGCAGACACCCATCGCTGGAGGGCGTTGCAAGGGACTGCTGTGGCCTCCTGGCTGGGGTGGGGAGTTGGAGCAACCTGTGTGTGGGGCCTGAAGTAAGGAGGGGATGAACTGGCCACCCAGGCTTCTCGAGGACTAGAGCTACACGGCGGGGATGCTGACTGTGCAGCTGAGGAGGACAGAAACCCCCGTGAAAAATCAAAGCAGCAGGAGCGCCCTGTCAGGGACAACAGTCCAGGCACCCAGGTGAGCTCTGGGGAGGGCTGCTTCGGACCGAGCAGGTGGGAGAAACTGCAGTCTCCCCTGGGGAGTTAGGGCCAAGGTTGGGACCGTCCCCTAAGCTGCCACCATTGTTCCGCAGCAGCTCCAGGCGGCACTGAGAAGCAACGGCGGTAGTGCACGTCTCAGAGTCCCCCAGGACTGCTGCCTGGCCCCTTTGGACGAAGTGACCAGGGTTCTTGGACAGTGAACATGGAGAGAGGCTCAGGAGGGGCTAATGAGGGCAGAAGGGGCCCAATTCATCTGGTTATAAAGGTTATAGAATAAACTGGGAATTGGGGTTTCTTTTTGCTTAAGGGCCTCATAATATTGAGCCTTGTGGGCCAGTGACTCAGCTCTGCTGATGTAGCATGAAATCAGCCATGACAATGAGCAAAGGACGAGCGTGGTTGGGTTTCGACAGAACGTTATTTACAAAAATAGCCAGTTGTGGACAATGGTCGGCTGTGTCCCCTTTGATCATCAAAGTCATTATTTTCACCTTTAGAAAATAGATCATTTATATTTTTGTGAAAAGCTATTTCTTCCTTCAGGTAAATGGAAGCTCGTCAACAGTTTTTCTAAATGCTATTTCTCTCCTCGTATGAGAGGAGTTATTAATCAGTTATTTTCTCCCGTGGGCTAATGGAAACTCAGCCATGGATTTACTCATTCTTCTTTGCTCTTTGTGAATTATACTCAATTTGGTCAGTTAAAAGCATATATGTGTTCATACACACATGCAAGCTAAGGAACATTCGACTTGTGGTTGTAAAAATAAAGTGCATCTTCCGTGCCAAGAGTACGGAAATGTTTAGGGGTATCCAGTAGTGTCCATGAGACCTGCCGCTGCCTTTCGTGTCTGCTTATCTCTCCAGTCCAATCACATGATCATGGCACAAGGCTTAAATTGGCATCAGAATTTTCCATTCGGCAACCTGCTGTTCTCCAGAAGCTGACTTGGAGATTTTCCTGCCCAGAAAGCCAAGTCAAGGGCAGGCCATCCAGGGCAGGTCTGAGAGAAACCGCTGGATGATTAGGGGGAACCAGGGAGGCTGGGCCAGTGGCAAAGGCTCTTACTCCCAGCCTACGTCCCTGCTCTGGGCTGACCTGCCACTCACCTTGGTTGGATTTTTAAAAAACTATGATATATTTGACATAGATAGCTGAAAACAGAGCAATCAAAATTGACTAGGGTTAATGTATTTAAGAACACATAAACTGACATGATAAGTCTTCAATTCTCGAATCAGGGTTTGATTGCAGAAACAATCGCCTGGAGGGATATGTCACAGAGATTGGGCCTTACACAATACTGGGAGCTGGATAGGGTTAGGGGATTAGGAGTTCAGGTTAGGGTTAGGGTTACAGTGAGGGTGAGGGTTTGGGTTGAAGTTAGGCTTGGGGTTGATTTTGGGATGGGGTTTGGAGGTTGGGATTTGTGCTGGTATTGGTTATTTGGGGTTGAGTTTGTGTTTTTGTTTGTGTTAGTATTAGGCTTAACTTAAGTTTAGGGTAAGGATTCTCTGAAAACATGTGGTTTTCGTACAAAATCTTATACAACTTAATGGAACCTAGACAATTCTAAGTTTTCAATAACAGATTTAGGTAATGGTGCACATAGCTGTAGTTGAGGGTACGGCGAAAATCCTGTTTTTCACCGAAAAAATTGCTTGAAAGTGAATACAGTTGGCATATCAATGAGCTCTCAAAACACATTTGCAAACTGTTCTCATATTTTACTAAGAAACATTACTTTGCAATGCTGTTTTCCATTAAATATGCATGGAAATGTGTGGACATACTATTATTATTCTGTTTTTGAAATAGTCTATGTTAATGTTAGTGTTAGGCTCAGGGTTGGGTTTAGGGTTACGGTAGGGATAGCATTAGTGTTAGGTTAGGGTTAGGATTAGGTTTAGGCTAGGGTTAGAATTTGGATTATGGCTATGGTTGAGATTAAGATTGGTGTGACGCTTCGGTCGGTTAGGGTTTATTGTTGGTTTTGACGTTCTTGTAGGTTTAGTGATTGTGTTAGCGTTAGGTTTAGGTTAATGTTAGTGTTCCCTGAAGAAAGTACTTTCAATTCAAAAAGTACCTGGAAGTGAATGGATCCTTTAAGTCTTTTAGTCTTCAAAACAGTATTAGGTAAGGGTTTTCATAGCAATTGTTGAGATTCATGTGAAAATGCTATTTTTTCACGCAAAACATACATCAAAATGAATGGAGTCAGTATGTCACTCAGCTCTCAAAACACATTTATATACTTGTCTCACATAGTACTAGGAATGATTTCCTTTACAATGATGTTTTATACTATAAAAACACATGGAAATGAATTGAGGAAGTATGTTACTCAGCTTTGGAATCAGATTATTTTAGGTTGAGTGTTAGGGTTTGGGTTTAGATGTGTGAAGGTTAGTGTTAGGGTTAGGTTTGGGTTGTGGTTGGTGTTGGTGTTGTGGTTTGGAATTATCATATATTGGAGAGTGTTTATTGCTGAGTTTCACTCAGAAAACTGTATGGATATGAATGGATGCTGTGTTTGAGAATGTTTCTAGAACTTACACACCAGTTTTCAAGAGCACAAAAAGAATTTTCTGGAACACTGCTGTTCTTCACTTTAAAAAGTGAATGGAGCCATTCTATGCATCAGATTTATGAAATGATTTACATACAAGTTTCACCAAACATAAAGTGAGTGTCCAATGAAAATGCTGGTTTTGACTCAAAAAGTGCCTGGAAGCGAATGGAGCCATGCTCTCACTCAGTTGTCGAAACAGTCTTAGGTAATGGATTGGCATTGCACTAGTTGAGTGTTCTGTGAGAAAGCTATTTTTCACACCAAAATGTGCTTGGAAGTGAATGGAGCTGGTGTATCACTCAGTTCTCAAAACACATTTTGGACATTTTTCAAATAGAATTAGGTGGATTTTTTTGACAATGCTGTTTTACACTAAAAATATGTATGGACGTTTGTGGATCAAGTACATTACACCGTTTCTGAAACAAATTATGTTAAGGCTAGGCTCAGTGTTAGGTTTGGATTAGGGTTAGGTTTAGGATTAGGATTGGGGTTATGGTTGGTATTAGGGTTGGGGTTGAAGTTAGGGTTGGTGTTAGGGTTGGGTTTAGTGTTAGGGTTAAGATTAGGGTTGGGGTTAGGGTAAGGTTTAGGATTAGTGTTAGGGTTAGGATTAGGGTTAAGGTGATGGTTAGGGTTAGTGTTAGGGTGAGGGTTAGGTGAGGGTTTGGGTTGAAGTTAGGATTGGGGTTGATTTTGGGACTGGGTTTGGAGGTTGGGATTTGTGCTGGTATTGGTTTTTTGGGGTTGGGTTTGTGTTTCTGTTTGTGTTACTGTTAGGTGTCAGTTAAGTTTTGGGTAAGAGTTCTCTGAAAACATGTATTTTAGTAAATAATCTTATACAACTTAAGGGAACCAAGACATTTCTAAAGTTTCAATAACAGATTTAAGTAATGTTTTGCATAGCTGTAGTTGTGTGCTCTGCAGAAATGCTGTTTTTCACCGAAAAAGTTGCTTGAAAGTGAATGGACCTGGTTTATCAGTGAACTCTCAAAACTCATTTGCAAACTGTTGTCATATTTTACTAGGAAACATTACTTTGCAATGCTTTTTTTCCATTAAAACTACAAGGAAATGTGTAGACATATTATTATTACTAGGTTTTTGTAATAGATTATGTTAATGTTAATGTTAGGCTCAGGGATAAGTTTAGGGTTACGGTAGGGAGAACATTAGTGTTAGGTTGTGGGTTAGGGCTAGGTTTAGGCTAGGGTTAGGGTTAGGGTTAGGGTTAGGGTTAGGTTTAGGCTAGGCTTAGGGTTTTTGATTACGGTTAGGGTTGAGATTAAGATTTGTGTGAAGATTGGGGTTGGTTTGGGTTTGTTGTTAGTCTGGAGGTTGTAGGTTTAGGGGTCATGTTAGTGTTAGGTTTAGGTTAAGGTTAGTGTTCTCTGAAGAACGTACTTTCAGTCCAAAAAGTAGATGAAAGTGAATGAATCCATCGAGTCTCTTGGACTTCAAAATATTGTTAGGTAAGGGTTTTGCAAAGCAATTGCTTAGTTTTCTGTGAAAATACTATTTTTTATGCCAAATGTACATCAAAATGAATGAGCCAGTATGTTAAAAGCTCCAAAACAGATTTATATACTTGTTTCACATAGCACCAGGAGTGATTTCCTTGACAATGCTGTTTTACACTATAAAAATCCATGGAAATGAATCAAGGAAATATGTTACTCAGTTTTGGAATCAGATTATGTTAGGTTGAGTGTTAGTATTTGAGATTAGATTGGGTTAGGGTAAGTGTTAGGGTTGGTTTCATTTGCATTTGGTGCTAGTGTTGTCGTTGGGTTTGGATTATCATTTATTGGGAAGTATTCTGGAAATTGCTGTTTCACTCAGAAAACTATATGGAGGTGAATGGAAACAGTTTTGACAATGTTGGCAGAACTTACATACAAGTTTTCTTGAGAACAAGAAGAAATTTCTGTAACAATGCGGTTTATCACTTTCAAAAGTGAGTGGAGCCATTATATCCCTCAGATTCATGAAATGATTGACATACTGGTTTCACCAAGCATAACATGAGTGTCTGATGAAAATGCTGATTTTGACTCAAAAAGTGCCTGGAAGCGGACAGAGCCATGATCTCACTCAGTTTTCAAAACAGTCTTACATAATGGTTTTGCGCTGCACTAGTTGAGTATTCTGTGAGAATGCTGTTTCTCACGCAAAAATGTGCATGGAAGTGAATGGAGCCAGTATATTACTCAGTTTTCAAAACACATTTATGGACTTTTTTCAAATAGAATTAGGTGACGTTTTTTGATAATGTTGTTTTACACTAAAAATATGTAAGAATGTGTGTGGCCAAGTACATTACTCTGTTTCTGAAACTGATTATGTTAAGGCTAGATTCACTGTTAGGGTTAGGGTTGGGGTTAGGCCTAGTGTTGGTGTTCGAGTGACATTAATGGGTGGAATTGCTATAGGGTTGGTCAAAACTCATGCGCTGTGTTTAGGGTTGGGGTTGCGGATGGGGTCAGATTTCAGGCAAGGGTTGCTTCTCGGGTTAGGGCTAAGGTGAGGGTTAAGCTTACGGCTAGGTTTAGAGTTAGGGTTAGGGTGAGAGAAAGGGTGGGGTTTAGGCTCACTGTTCGGTCTGCGCTGTGGAGCAGGGTCGCTATACAGCTGAGGCCTGTGCTTACGGTGTGCCTTGGGTGTGGCGTGAGGTTTCGGGCTAGAGATGGTGGTAGGGTTGGATCCAGGTGGAGGGTTTGTGTTAGGGTTAGGGTTAGGGTTAGGGTGAGGGTTAGGGTTAGGGTTAGGGAAAGGTTTGGGTTTAGGGTCGCTCTTCTGGCTGCGTTGTGGTGCAGGGTCGGTGTAGAGCTGAGGGCTGTGCTTACGGTGGGCCTCTAGTGTGGCGTTAGGTTTTGGGCTAGAGATCGTGGTAGCATTCGGTGCAAGTGGAGGGTTAGGGTTAGGGTTAGGGTTAGTCCTCGTGTTGGTGTTAAAGTGACGTTAAGGGGTGCAATTTGAGGCAGGGTCGGTCAAAAGTTGAGGGTTGTGCTTAGGGTTGGCGTTGGGGATCGGGACAGATTTCAGGGGAGGGTTGGTGTTCGGGTTAGGGCTAGGGTGAGGGTGAGGGTCAGGGTTAGGGTTAGGGAAAGGTTTGGGTTTAGGGTCGCTCTTCTGGCTGCGTTGTTGTGCAGGGTCGGTTTCCAGCTGAGGGCTGTGCTTACGGTGGGCCTCTAGTGTGGCGTTAGGTTTCGGGCTAGAGATCGTGGTAGGATTGGGTCCAAGTGGAGGGTTAGGGTTAGGGTTAGGGTTAGGCCTTGTGTTAGTTAGATTCAGTTGTCAACTTGGCCAGGTGAGCATACCTAGTCTTGTTGCTGCGGACATAAGCCAAGGGTATGTGAACCTCATCTGTTGCCAATTACATCTGCAGTCAGCTAGGAGGCGTGTCTGCTGCAATGAGTGACGTTTGGCTTAATTGGCTGGTGCTTAAATAGAGAATGCAACATAGCACAGCCTAAGCAGCTTGGCATTCCTCATCTCAGCACTAGCAGCTCAGCCCAGGCCTTTGGAGATGGAGGAAGAAGTCACCCCGGGGAAAGCTGTTGGAACCCAGGGGCCTGGAGAGAAGACCAGCAGAGACCATCCTGTGCCTTCCACATAAGAAAGAACCTCAGTGGAAAGTTAGCTGCCTTTCCTCTGAAGAA